>KQ086041.1:73139-87904 GCA_001020605.1 Schizopora paradoxa
CCTCGCCTCCGGAATCTGAACCTCCATACAAAATCTTTCGACAATATTTCCGGCGACGATACCATCGGAACCAGCGAAGAATGCGAGGATATATGAGAACGACGCTCGACCACGTTCAAATCACAATCTCACTGGACGACATCCTTCGACAAATCCACTTCTTCGGCCGTCCAAGAAGACGCCTCCGCCTTCTTGTACATGGACCAAACCTAAGCACATCGTCAGTAAAGACATCCGAGGTTGGTCGAGGTGTATACGAAAGTTTCTGTACCGGATTGGAAACAGTACAAAACGACGCATAGAGCGCGTAAGAAGTGGTTCTGCGGGAAGTAGATATAGAGATGGTATCGACAAAGGTCGAAGATGAGCAAACAGGCCGCGATGTGTATATGAATTGAGACGCACCAGGTGGAAGTTCGCCGTCGATTTCCTGACCGCACAAACTGTCATGAGAGTCGGTCGTAGCAGCTTAAGAGCTTGTATACCATTCACGAGAAGCGCAAGAAAGCAAAGAAAAGCGTCGGCTCACCGTCACGGTAGAAGCAACGGCAATGATCGCGGACAGAACGATATTTTGGACAGGCGTTGAAGCGAGGAGAGACAGCAGACCCAACGAAGCGAGAACAGCCCCGCCAACCTCTTTACAGCTCAACATCGTCAATGTGTAGGTATAGTGAATAAAGCGAAGGACCGATCGATCGATCGATCACACACGGTGACTGCAAAAGCAAACAAACGATGGGAGAGGAGAAACGTATGCAGGAGATAGAGTTATAGCTTGAAAGTAAAGCATCAGGGCCCTAGGGAGGGTAAAACGTATTCAATCGACCCGTAAAACGAGGACGGATAGCGCAGTTGTATGCCATACACAGTTAGCAGAAAGGAACATGAAGCCTTCAAGCCAACAACTTGAACAAGCGCCCGTCTAATTCTTTTCCACGGTCACGTGAATCCGTGTTTTGTTAAGCGCTATCGTACGACAAAGCCCTTCTCTCGCTTACACTCGAGTCGGGGATCCCCTTGTTGCTTGCTTGCTTTGCGAAAGACACCAACCAACTGACATGAAGCCAGTGCAGAAACTCACGTAGGCAAGTAAAGGATTACTCTACCCTTCATAGTGACGGGGCACTCCGTTTCACTAGACGATATACTTTCATTTCTACTTGTTTTCAAGGAAGCGAAATCTGTCCAAGTCGCCCATCCATAGATTCAAAGTGTGGATGGTAGTCTGGCTCCGAGCCAATTCACGATCAGGGCTTGTGACAGAGGATCCAAAGCGAGTGAAAACGGGACCACAGCCATGAGAGAGACTTGGGTCAATTTGAGCAGGGGTGGGCGTTGGATCTTTACTCTCTCGGTCTCTGGGGAAGAACATGCCGGTCAAAATACAAAAAATTCCGTCTTTATGATCTATACGGGAATAGATGGCACGCAGAGCCCAAACTACGAAGCACGTACGCCTTTCAACGTTTCCTCCTCGTGACATCGGACTAAAGTTTGTAATTGGTGAACGTATCACAATCGCTTACCAAGTTCTGGTCGAATTCACAAGCGTATTTGTTCCTTTCTAATTGTTTGCGCCAAACGTTTTCACTCTTTTTCACGTTTCGCATAGAGACAATGAACGTTGGCGAGAAATTTCAGCCGTCGTCTTCATACTGCGATAGAATCAGCACCACGGCAACCATTCGGAGAGATTACTCGATACGATCTTCACACCAACGTCGTGCAAACTCATCGTATTACGAAGCTTACCGGTGTTTACTATGAATGGATCTCATATGGAACTATAGGGTGCCTCTTCTGCACTTTCTCCTTCTCATGTTAATTGGTCGCATGACACCTGCCATACTCCCTGTGCGCAAATTATACTCGTGAAGTACCCCAAGCGCTCCGTTCTGCCGCGGGAAATCAAAAGAGGAGAATCGCCTTCAATGTCCCGAAGATAAGTTTTATCCTCTCAACGTTTTGCTTCATTTGACACTTTCACGCAGTACGAGTGTCTTTTCTGAAACTCGGAAAATAAATATACAGTCTAGCAAAGGAAACCCGTACTCAGTCGCTCTCTTACCTCGCACCATGACAAGATTCCACAATATCTACGCCTCTGTGTTCGACTGATCTCCTTAGCTTACACCCGGCCCGGTTTCTGGTGGATCCGCACGATAAATACTGTGAACACCAAGGCACCAAGCATTCTCGACTTGAAAGTATTCGAAAAGGATCCGTACTGTCCCAGGATCAACGGGAGAGCTTGTGTCTCGATTCTGAAGCTTCTGAGGCTTCTGCGCCTGCTCTCTCATGCGCTCTTCGCGTGCGAATGAAATTCTCGGAGCCACTGCCAAAGGACCCGGTGCCATACTGACTTTAATGCTCAGGATTTCAAATTTACGAATTACGATTCGCTCTCCTTGAAGAAGTACATGCTCAAAAGTTACCATCCAAGACCTCACTCCAGCGCCATCCCTAAGCAGAAATAACTCGCCAAGCCTAACTTAATCAATACGAAGCAGCAAAGGCACGTCGTAAACTTCTGGTCTTCTTGGCTGGCCTTGTTGAACGCTCCCGAGCTCCAAGATCTTCGCACATCAGAGAGGTTGGGCTCAACCACGACTGAAGAACCTCTATTGACGATCAAATAGTTGGCTTGAAGACTCTTGCATCTTGAAACCTTCGGAATCCTCTACCGAAGCACAGCGCATTTCGCATGCTTTGCTCAAGGTTATTCTACCATCTCTGTCCGCGACCAGTTATTCTGTACGGTAACGTTGGACAACAACAACTTCCACCGATCAACTCGTGAGATCTGTTCTCGAAGGTTTCATTTCGGCCTCGGGAATAGGTTCGTGAACAGCAGGCTACCCATGGGTTTTTTCATCGCGAATGACCCAAGTAGGGATCGCTACCGACGTCTCTCAATTGTGGCGAGTATCATTCGAATTACTCATAACCCTAGTCGTGGATAATTCCATTTATCACTGAGCTAACGATTATTTGGTTCGATAGGCTACATCCACTATATTTGCGATGAACTCTCCGAAAAAACATACAACTTCGACATTTTGGCTTTGTCGGTCCCGTCAATACCGAAAGCGTGTCAGTTGCGTATTCGATACTTCAAAGACCTCGAAGGATGAGGTGCATCCCGTCCCGACCTAGTCGTGCAATCAGAGCTGAATTCGAAATTCATATGCCATTCGGGAGATATTATCACGGCTGGACGAGGTTGACAGCACTACCTTATGCGCGCTGGACCCATCTCGTAACGCAGAGGTTTGGAACTGCAGGAAAGCTCCGAAGAACTCGAGATAGGCGTGCGACGATTCTGCGCTGCCCGTCGCGGATCGAAGTCACTGCTCTCTGCTTTGGCATGGGTGGATGCTATGGACCGACACCTAGGCTTGGATCGAAAACAGCACGTTCCCTGGCGCGCACTGGTGAACGCGAGAGAGCGTGTGATGTCTAGTAACAACAACGAATCCGATCCTTTGGTACGGTCAACACGTCCGGTCTAAATTTCGTGTACGGTGGGTGCGCTTCCTTGCACGAAATAATTTCCTCATCATTTGCGCCTCTCGTGAGTGGTCGAAGCTGCCGCGACATAGCGATGAAGACACCCACAGGCTCTTGCGAGTAGCTCCCACAACGACAAGAACATAGACTTATATTTGTCGACGATGGGGTATAAAAGATGGCTCAGGTCGTCGGTGGTTCATCACTCGTCTTCGAGCTCTCAATTCCTAGGCGACTCATAGTCAAACGCGATGGTTTTCAAGCTTTCTGTCGGTCTCCTCGCTCTTGCGACTCTCGCCTCCGCGGCCAACTTCAAGCGCGTCGCTTGCCCTGACGGCGTGCACACCGCGACGAACGCGGCCTGCTGTGTCTTCCATGAGCTCGCCGACGTCCTCCAGACCCAGAAATTTGATAACCAATGTGCTGAGGATGGTACGTGTGGATACCAATATTTTATCTTTATATTTACCAACATAAACTGTAGCACACGAAGCATTGCGTCTGACATTCCACGACGCCATTGGCTTCTCCTTCATGGCAGGCCCCTCTCAGGGCACAGGAGCAGATGGTTCTATCATGCTCTTCGAGGACACCGAGCTTCTGGATGGTGAATATTCTTTACTATTTATAATTTAGTTTTGAATAACATTTCAAATTCTCCAGGTGCCAATAACGGCGTGGACGACGCTATCGATAACTTGAGGCCCCTTCTCCAACAATTCCCCATCTCTGCGGGTGACTTGATCCAATTTGCTGGTGCCGTCGCAGTCTCCAACTGTCCAGGTGCTCCGCGACTTCAGTTCATGGCTGGCCGCCCGAACGCAACGCACCCCGCCGCCCTCGGTCTCGTCCCCAAGCCAGAGGACCCCGTCGACAAAATATTTGCCCGTATGGAGGACGCCGGCTTCTCACCTACCGAGCTCGTCAGTCTTTTGGCATCGCACTCCATTGCTCGCTCCGATACCCTCATCGACAACCGTCAAGCCGTGCCATTCGACTCGACCCCCTTCGTCTTCGACACCCAGGTGTTCCTTGAGATCTTGCTCAAGGGCAACGAGTCTCTTCCTGCTGCTTCGGGTGAGGCTCCCGCCCAGGTACCGAACCCGCTTGCTGCCCAGGGAGCGATGCGGCTGCAGTCCGACTTCGCCATCGCGCATGATCCACAGACTGCGTGCTTCTGGCAGTTCATGGTCAACAACCCCAATGCTGTTGCTGGAGGCTTCCACGATGTGAGTGACCCTGGCATCTTGTGATTTGAAGGACGCTAAGCACATTTCTGTAATTTTTAGGCCATGGCTAAGCTCGCCGTTGTCGGCCAAGATACGTCGAAGATGATTGACTGCTCAGAGGCTGTCCCTATCCCCGTCCCAGCCGTCAATAAGCCCGCAACATTCCCTGCTGGAACTGGTCCGGAGCTCCTCCAATTGAGCTGCAACTCGCCGTTCCCTTCGCTCGCCACCGATCGTAAGTCTCCGAGTGTTCGCCGAGTATCGCATTTTCTGACAGAATATAATAGCCGGAAAGGCCACCACCATCCCGGAGTGCGTTGACGGTGACACCAACCTCAATGATTGCCCGTCGTAAATTACAAGTTCTGCTAGAGTGCTCAGTATCTTCAGGGAGTAGTTTTCAGCCGGTCAAATGTTCTTTAGCGCTTGGTCTCGAGTAGCTTTAATATGATATCTGGAGTTCAATGTTTCAGTAGTGGCAGCGATACCACATAACAGTATGGCGCAAAGGTGGCAGTTGTGAGTGGGTACTTCACTTCGTATACTAGTGGTCAAAACGATCGTCTTCCGGGAATGACTATTAGTATCGCGCTGCGATTTACAAGGTTCGAAGTTTTCACTACGAAGGGTCAATACCATGGGACACATTGTCAACGGATCTAAGGCAATAAAACACCAGTACTAGCCCCATCACCGCTTTGCTTTCAGGGCTCTTCAAAGTATGCTCCGAACTCTTCCACACGAGTTAATGAGACACGAAACACAATTAATTGACAAGTACTAAGACATTTGATAAATATCCCACTATAAACTTGACACAGGATGAGCAAGACGAGAGAGCAAAGGAATGGAAGGTTGTTTTTATGTAAGGAATGATTGTTATAGTGAGATCAATTTCGACAACAGATTGCACGACTTCTTTATTTAAGAAGGGCAGTCGTTGATGTTGGTATCGCCGTCAATGCACTCGGGGATAGTCGTCGGGGGTCCGGCTTTATGACATTATTTTCAGCTACTCATTTCAAGCACAAACGCAAAAACTTACCATCAGCGGACAGGGACGGGAAGGCGCTCGCGCAGGTCAAGTCGAGGTCGGAAGCGCTCGTCCCTGCGGGGAACGTCGCTGGCTTTCCGACGGCAGGCTGGGGCTCAGGAACAGCTTCAGAGCAGTCAATGAGCGTAGAAACGTCATGACCAGTCACCGCGAGCTTAGCCATTGCCTACGAATTGGTGAGCGGACCAGTCGCATAAAAACAAAACAATCCTGATTTCTTACCTGCTGGAAGCTGGTCATGATAAGCTGTTGGTCGTTGACCATAGCTTGCCACGCGCATGCCGTCTGCGAGTCATGAGCAATGGCAAAGTCGGACTGCAGCCTCATTTCGCCTTGAGCAGCGAGAGCGTTCGGGACCTGTGCGTCAGCCTCGCCAGCAGCGGCCGGGAGACTTTCGTTGCCCTTGAGCAGAGTCTCCAAGAAGAACTGAGTGTCAAAAGTGAACGGCGTCGAGTCGAAAGGAACGGCTTGGCGGTTGTCAATGAGTGTATCGGACCTAGCGACGGTGTGAGAGACGAGCAAGTTGACGAGGTCGGTGGGCGTGAATCCGGCATCGGCCATGCGGCTGAAGATCATGTCGACGGGGTCCTCTGGCTTGGGTACGAGACCGAGTGCAGCAGGCACCGTTGCGTTCGGGCGACCGGCCATGAACTGGAGACGAGGAGCGCCAGGGCAGTTCGAAACCGCGACTGCACCTGCGAACTGGATCAAATCACCGGCGGAGACGTTGAATGTCTGCAGAAGAGGCTTCAAGTTGTTGATGGCATCGTCGACACCGTTGTTGGCGGCTAGCATAAAAAGAATAAGTCCCTTGTGAAGATGAGTTTCTTTTTAATTACTAACGATCCATGAGCTCCGTATCTTCAAAGAGCATGATAGAGCCATCCGCGCCCGTGCCTTGGCTTGGTCCGCCAGACTGAGAGAAACCGATGGCGTCGTGGAAGGTCAGGCGCAACGCCTCGTGCGCTGAAAAGCGGTCAGTAGCAGATCATGAAAATCCATCGTCGTTCACTTACCGTCTTCGCTGCATTCACTGTCGAAATTCTGGGATTGCAGAGTATCCGCAAGCTCGAAGAACACGCAGCACGCGGCGTTCGTAGCGGTGTGGACACCATCGGGGCAAGCAACGCGCTTGAAATTTGCTGCAGAGACAGCGGTGGCGAGGGCAAGAAGGCCGACGGAAAGCTTGAAAACCATTGCTGATACCAGAGAAATTGTCGAATCACCGAGAGCTCGAAGACGAGTGATGATCCATCCACCAAAGTGGACCACCTTTTATACCTCTGTCGACGTCGAAAACATATTACGGTTACGCTGAGGTGGGAGTCTGTCATCATACTCTGTGGGTACGTTTGAGAAACGTGTAGCACTCACTTCAGCCAGTCAGGAAAGCTGCAAAGGAATTGATGTAAAGCCCTATGTCGCGACGACATAGCATCCGACACACGGATTGACAATGTTTTCGAACGCTACCACAGTGCTGG
Organism: Schizopora paradoxa; assembly: GCA_001020605.1. Lineage (NCBI taxonomy): Eukaryota > Fungi > Basidiomycota > Agaricomycetes > Hymenochaetales > Schizoporaceae > Schizopora > Schizopora paradoxa. Next base: position 80,420 of record KQ086041.1, read on the forward strand.
GGACGATTGTGAGTGTGCCTCACACGTCGTAGTGAATTCCTTGCCCGACGATTCGTCAATTTCGCCCTAGAGATCTGCCGAACGTAGATTGCGTTGCGTTGCCGTGTTTCCCCTCGTCAAGGTCCGTGGTTCGCGTCAAGCGGGTCCGTTTTACACCTGAAAATCCGCCCGAAATAGCACTGTCGCCAATTCCTCAGGCGCGCCTCAACATTCGCTTGCTAAAACATAGCAATCATTCCCAAGAACGAGAACCGGTTTGTCAACCCTTCTCGTTGTCGTGTTTTGAGCACAGTCCGTCGTAAAGCTTCCTTGGTACGGATTACAAAGCGCTCGAATAGTCGTGCAATCGATAATTCTTTTGAAGCGACAATCTTGAATGTTAGGTTGAAATTTCTTTCCAACAAAAAAGCAAAGTATTGAAAAGTTGGTTGGGATGGCTTGGCGTTCTTGAGAACAATATCTTTTATTAGAATGGGGTCTGGTGGCCGTAGTTATGTTCTTACATGTCGATCCATCCTTCCCATTGCGCATGCTGCGTAATTCTGATCGTTGCCCGTCGGCTGTGGAGTGGGCGCAATCGAAACATACGTGCGACGATTTGTTTCCGGCAGCAATACGACTATGCTGAAAATCGACATATTCCCACCACGTAAGCGCACAGAACAAACAAGCTTTGAAAACGGACTGACCTCACCCGAGCGGTATCGTAAGACAAAGAATCGACTTCTAAATCCGTTGAGTGGCCAAGAGGCCCGACCAAGAATGACTTCGAACCCAGCTAAGAAAGGCACAAGGACGTATGCTGGCTGCTCACGCACACAAATAGCAGGTTGATGAAACCCTTGCCGATCTTCATATGTCATATGGATCGTCACGGTTGTGAACGACGAAGACGCCAACGACGAAGACGTCAAGCGCGGTGTGGGATAGGCGGGTATCCGCTCTCCATATGTTTCGTCCAGCAGCAAATGACAATCCGTGCATATCGTGATATGTCGCGTAGCTGTTTCTTCCGAGAGAAAATGGGAATATTAGCTGTGAAACCACTATTGTGATTTATCCTGTGACAGCGTCGTAAGAGTTCTGCCGAAGGTTATTCGCCGTTGTTATTACATAGCAGCAGACGAATAAAAGCATCTCAATCTCACCTCAGGCGAAGAACGGCGATGGCATCCAGTCCGAGTTGTAAATGGACAAATAATGTGCCGTGCATTTGTCTTATCTTCCGTGCCCTCCATATCGTTCCTGGTACACTTACATTGCCCCGATTGGACATGTTGAAGCGTGTTGAAGCGCGTCTGAGCCCATTTCGAAGTTACGATTGCTCACTGACTATGGCCCGGGCAGGACAACCGACTGAGTGCAGAAAAGGACAGAAGGTTATTCCCAATGGTTACGAAGAGTGATAGTTTATCAATCAACTTACTATGGAAAGTCTTACACTACTATCTTCACTTCAGTGCATTCGATTTCAGCCAAAAGCGAATTGGACGAACGTCGTTTCTGAGGGGTCGGCAAATTTGAACTTGAATGCCTGCGGCATGGCGTGACAACATTACCACGTGGCGTTGTTTCCACGAACCACCAACGCGCACCAATTCCCAAATGATTGAATTATGATTTACGGCGCAAGTTCGAAAGGTAATTCATTTTGTGCAATGTCATACTGCTGTATCAAGAGTTATCTTGCTTCAAAATAGTAGAGCAACAGTTATAAGTACCATTTGATCTATTTTTCCAAGAAGGTAAAGACAGAAAGGGGGCATGGACAAGACAGACGGAACACTTGTGGTAAGGTATAGTTGCAGAAGAAGGAAATTGGGTAATAGCTTTCTCCTGCTACTAGTATTGCTGACTAACCTGTCAAACACCTTTAAATTCATCAGGTGGTAACACTGTTTGGTGTGCCAAGAAAATGAGCAACAAATCAGCCAACAATGTTGAGTACGCCTTAAGATGAAGACACTAGTCATTTATTGCACAACAACTCACTTTGACTATAACTCCATTGAAGTAAATATGCTGCAATAGACTAGTATACATTTAACTCAATTCCAAAATACTCTTGTAGTCATGACTTTAAAACTACCTAATGCTTGTGACACAAGGCTTAGGAATAGTTTTGAGTTTGATATGCAGCAAATTGACTCAAAGGAGTTGGGTTCACTGAAGATGTGTATCCTTTGTAACTTTGCGCACTTGGACCTTGAGCTCCCTGCGGTAATGATCTACTAGGCTGGGGAGGATAACTGATATTGGACATCATGGGTGCCGGGGAAAATGTATGACCAGCAGATTGTGCTGCAATTTGCTGGGCTTGAGGCTGAATCTGTACTGGTTGAGCCATCTGAACTGGATTTGGATTTGCAACTTGGGGATTTTCTGTATTGCTGTATGTTGCTTGATTCTGAGCTTCATTGCCCTGTGTCCTGTTAGTAGGTGAGTACTGTGTCTCCGGTGAATGGGTCTGCCAAGCTCCCTGCTGAGCCTGGGCTGCCTGGGCTCCCTGTATCTGTGGCTGAACTAAAGGAAGAGAATGCTGGGGAAAGGGCTGAAGAGCCTGATTCATTGCCACAAATGGACCCTGGGCATTATATCCCACTGCAAATTGGACGCATTCAGTATATATATATATATAGTTATTTGCTTGTAAATACCTTGTGACCCACTATTAGAAGTATGTGACACCATCTGGTCTGGGACAGCCTGCTGTTGCTGTTGCTGAGGTCCTTGAGTGAGCCCTTGTTGAGGGAATGTGCCTTTGGGTGCTTGACCTTGATTCATTTGTGTAGGTGCTGGCTGTCCTCTAAAACTGGCCATTTGTTCAGTTTGACTTGGCAAAGACATAGAGGGCTGAGATTGAATTTGCCCCATGTTCTTTTGAGGAGGATAGCTATTATAGACTTGTGGCTGTGTGGAATTTCCCTGGAGCTGTCCATTGGGTTGGACAGGTGCTTGACTTGCATTGCTTAGAACTGGAGCCTGATACTGAACAGGTGCTTGTGCAGCCTGATAGGTAACTGGCTGCTGCACTGCATTGTTTGAAATGGGGGCCTGATATTGCATATGTGCCTGTGCAGCCTGAGGCTGTACAGTAGATTGTTGGATCAAATTTTGGCCATTGTGTGTGACTGCTGTTGTTTGTGTGGGGTAAGATAGAGCCTGAGGTTGAGAAGATTGTGCACCCATATAAGCCTGTGTACCATATTGTGGCACTTGACCTGCCGGGGGGACATAATTTAAAGGCACAAAGCTATATCACAAAAACGATGAATTAATTCCTCAATGACCAATAAAATGTATCCTACTTAGGCTGCCGTTGTGGCTGTGGCTGTGGCTGTGGCTGTGGCTGTTGCTGCTGAGGTGGATTCTGCCCTTGATTCTCTGTGTTATGATGTCTTGCAAAAATGCCTAGCGCCATTTCCAGAATTTGATGTAGCTGTTGCTGCTGGGGATATCAAATGAGATCTCACTCTATTTATGTTAAATGCTATGTTAAATGCACATAACACATGTCTGTATCAGCTCAACAGTACATGCATATTTATTATGCATTATCAATGATGAATGCTTTGTCTGCAAATGGAGTTGCACATGCATTAATTGGCTCAGTGTGCAAGTTCTACAAAGTGTAGTTTTGAACTTGTTTGCAACATTCAAAGACACAAAACTATGTGTGCCATGGATCTTACAATCAAGTTTGCAAGCATATTAATACAAAGCTTGCAGATATTTCAAAATATTACATCGTATACTAAAATTTGGAATCATCTTGCAAAATATTTCTCTATTATGATAAATTTACTTTTTGTGTACAGGGACAAACTTCTTGCAATGTAAATTTATGGCATAACTGAAAGGAATAGGAGACTATTTGCTGAGTTGATCTATTTTGACAAATTTTAAGCAAAGTTCAACCTGGAGTGTTTTTGCAACTTGAGTAGCTTAGCATTAACATTTGTTCCCATAACATGGGCCTCCAATAATCCTTATTCTCTTTAGGATATCTAGCATGCCTCTCATACAACCTCTTTATTGTATTACTGTTGTACTCGTATTTATTTCAGTGATGATGCAGAACCACTTTGTATGGTGTTGCCAAAATCCAAACCCAATTAGACTCTTTGCTGAGCCTTCTACCACATTTTCCAGCATCTTCCAATGCATTGTAGAGAGTGGACACTTTCTAGTGACTGACTCTACACTCAGCAACGTCCCCAATAACCAGATGAGCAGCTACAGCTCAACAACCATCATGCACATTGCCAGTTTCACACCGAGTTCTATGACCAACAAACACGCAACACAACACAGGACGGAGAGCTCAATATGACGTGAGTGGACTCAGCAGGAGACATGATGCATACGGGTGCCCTCCTCAGTCACAATCAAGCAACTAGACACCTACAGTGATCATATGCTATCACTGTCTTCAGTCAGTGACAACAGTTCTCCCCAAAATGAACACAGCAACGTTATGGCAACACTAACTCCTGAAACACAACTCTTATTGTACAATTCCTCACTTATACTTGCTGTTCTGTAGCCTGGCAATACTGGTTCACTTTTACCTCATCTCTCTGTGTGCCAGTCTCTAGCCGTACTTTGGTATTTGACATTGTTGTTGGGGACTCGGTCTGATCGCTAGTGAGTGTTGACGTTCTCTATTAGCTCTCGTAATTGTTATTCATCATTGTCCCTGTTATTGTCATTGTTGGTGCCTTTGTTTTGCATTCTCGCCAGTTCTCAGCTTTTGACCTTCACTACGGGGATACACCCAGAGGAGATATTCTTACGATGACCTATCACACCACTTCTACTACATTTCTTCTCTTTCTACCAACACCTTTGCATCACACGAGACTTACCATCTTGTCAGCGTAGACCAAGTCACCAACAACATCACAGAGATTCCTAAACACCTTGCTCATGCCTAAGTCCCCAGCGCCAACCCCTTGCCCACATGCAGGTCCTGTTGCTCTCCATTTTCATGTTGAAGTCCCTGTTGTGCCCCATTCAAAAGTCTCACCAATCATTTGGTGAGAAGAAGTTCCGGGCCAGCATTCATCAAACTGCCATCCATCTTGTGACACCATTGGCCTTCCCTTTCCTGCTTCCGGATGAATCCAGCACACAACCAACACTTACCCAGACACCTTACTCAGACACAAACTTTAATGAACTCGTCAGATATCACACGTGAACCACACCTGGGCAGGGCAGGCCAAAGGCATCACTCATCAGGTGCCTATGCATAGCACCGCATACAACTTGCCTTGCAATGGCCTTGCTTCCGCACCTCACACCTTGGCACCTTGCAGCTCACTCCGAACACTTGCAACTTACTCTCACTCCTTGCAAATACTGTACTATTTCGATCTCTTTGTCAGGTCATGCATCACAAGCAGCCTGACAAAACAAAATTTTGCACCTTGTCGTGCATCACAAACAAAATTCTGCGGGCACCTGTTGGCGCTTAGAGGCTCTCTAGCTGTAATTAGGGTCAGAACACACTATAAAACAGCATTTAGGGTCAGCCTGATGAAAGATGAACCTGCAAATTTTTGTCTCATGTCACAGGGCCTGACAAAGATATTGAAATAGTACAGTACTACTTGTAATATGCACATGTTTGTGGATCCACACTGTCAACAGGAATAAACCCCATAGATACCCAAACCTGTTTGTTTCCTTTCCTTCCCTTAATCTAGCAAGGCTTTCCTCAGGCTTGCTACTATTCATTTATCTCATTCCAAGTGTAACCTCTTGCTAACTCATGCTTCTAATCCAAATGCCCCTTGCTCTTGTATTTATGCTACTACACATGTACAATTTTCCTGCCTCAGTTCAAAAATCATAATTTTTCCTCCTCACAAGATCACTCTCAATGTATGACACTTATCCAACCTTGTTCCTTGCCTCAGGCACACCTTGTGTCCTGCTTCACCTTGTTTCTTGTTCACCTCAGCTCTTAAACCTTGCTCAGCCTTGGTCCTTCCCTCCACCAGCTCGCACCATTGTTCTCCACCTTGGAGACATCTTGTGTACGCTCAGGTGAACTCATTCAGTTCGATCCTTAACACCACTACTGTACAAATTTAACCAACTGTTCGTGGGGTTGTGACCGTGACACAAAAACCCCACTTGTTCTTGGAGTTCACAACTCTAAATGGGCAAAATTTGGGTTACAAAATTCTTTAATTGGACGCTAGGGTTTGGCTAGCACGCTCTAAAGTCCCCGAGAGCAGCTTGTGAATTGTGACACTGGCAGTGTTTCAATTAGTTCAAGTTCACTGCATTTGTGACCGTGATGTGAACAGTTCGTCAAGATGGTACTGTATTCAATGTAAGTAATAAAATAAAATAAAATACCTCCAAGTCTATGCTGTATTCTCAAGTCTCATAAAATGTAATTTGAAGTTCACAACCATTTATTCATTTTGAACTACCAGAAGAGAATTCTCACTTTATTGCAAAAGATCAAATTTGAATTGGAGCAAAGGGAAATAAGCAATAAGAAATCTAGCAAGCCTGAGTTATTTGAATTATAATAAACAAATTAGAAGCAGACCATTTTGTGGTGGGTGAGCGGGAGTCTGGCAGCGAGCTGAATTCCTCATGTAGTGGAGGGTGTGTAACTGCAGTAAGCAAGTAGACCAATGGCCCACACAGGTGAATAAAGGGAAATAGCTTGGAATGGAGTGAGTTATTAGGTAGTGGGAGATTCAGACCATTTCTATTGCTTGCATAGTCTATAGAAGTGGTATATTTTTGTAGGGAGCATGTTATAATTTATTGATGAGGTATTGGTGTTTGGTCATTTACTGAGATGTCCAACAACATTTTATGCACCAGTAAAGACACTTTCACCCTTTTAAAATCTACTATTGAAAGTTGCAGCATATATATATAATAAATAAATCTATCCCAACAGGCATATACTTGAGCTATAGACCTTAGATAAGTAAGAAAATCACTCAATATGTCTTGTTCTGTAGTTAACTCTGTAGCATGGCAGTGACCTTCCTGAACCATTATGAATTTACTAGCAACTTGAATGAAAATATATATATTTGTGATTGTACATTAACAGGTGCAAAAAGTATTCATTGACCTCTTAGATGCGTTGTGCTTGAAAACTGGCCATTTAGCTAGTTGCAAAAACAATAAGCCTATTGAAGTTACATGTGTTAGCGAGTGAGCTCCCACGCGCTGGAGCCGGTGTAAGGAACACACCGTGCAACGCATGGGGCCGGCGTGAAGTAGTCGCCAACCTCGCAACTGGCCACGATCGGTCAGTTCGATGGCGAGACGAGTGCAAAGCACTCGTCGGTAATTAGGTTGTAATTACTATATTTGTACTATAAAGTTAGCGGGCTCTCGCCCAATTATATACATTGTTTTCTATCAATTACTTTCGCTAATAGGTTATGAGCCTTGACTCGACCTTTACAAATCAACTCTAAAATCCTTAATTGTGATGGC
>KQ086042.1:0-87477 GCA_001020605.1 Schizopora paradoxa
GCAAACTCCCGTCGCAACGGCTTCGCTCATTATCCGGCGGAAAACCTCCGGTGCGCTATCGTAGCTATCGTACAAAGCTTGTGCCTTGCTGTCATGTCGCCACCACTTCAAATTCAGAATACATTCAATGCATTCAAAAAATCTAGCTTGCATCCACAAGCAAGAAATTGGTGTTTCTCTGGAACAAAACCTGCTTGTGGTGAGCTGCCAGGAAAACAGGTTGGTGGTCCTCACCGATCACCGCCGCAGAATTCTAAATCAGATCATTCAAATTTGCAAGCGAGGTGGGTGTGCGCCGGCATACACCCACCTCGCTTATTTTCCCTAGAAGCACAGAATTTATCCGACTGATTGAGGAACAGGTTGTTAGCACCATGCCCTCTATTCAAACCCAAGACAGGATTTCAGAGTGAGCAAGATAATCTGAACTTTCAGAACTTGCGTTATCTCTACTCTGCTGTGATCACCATAAGCTCGAGGTTCCTTTCATTGTCATTCAGCAGCTGTGCTCTGGTTGCTCCGTGCCATTGATCAAATTCTCACAAGTAAGCGAAGCGAGAGAAGCATATGAAGTTTTCCATCTGAAGAAGCTGCGAAAGAAAAAGAAAAAGCCACCGCTGCAAGCCTTACCACAATGAGAATTGAATTGAGAAAAAATTCTACCGTCCGTACATCTTTTTCTACTTTTACCATTCTTCCTCTTTCCATCTCCATCGTCTCTCTGACTTTCATCCCCTCCATTGCTCACCACCATTCATCCTTCAAAAGGATGAGCCTCCCGACACTCCTTTTCCCCTCCGCATGCTCGTCATGAAGTAAGTTGATTCGAGTTTTCAAAGATTGAGAGTTGCTCACCAGCAAGTTTTCAGCTCTGCAGCAGTGAAACTGCCCACATCATTCCTGCCCACCGTGAATGCAGCAGCATGAGAGGCCTTTCTTTGTGAGTTTGAAAGGATCTCCCTCAATTGTCATGGGGTTGCTCACATTTGTCACGTGAATGTAAAAAGCGGTCGATGCTAGTTGAGTTCGCTACGCTGCCTCGAGGGCAAAACCTCTGCTTGCGCTCTGTGTAAGTTTTTTATCCTGCTTGTTTCTTTATCGTCGTGTTGCTTACCACAACTTGCCATTGCAGATTCAATGAACGGGAGGCCCCGTCATCCCCCGCTTTGCAGGACGACGTACAGGATCTAAATGGGTGCACGCTAACATCCAGTCCCCCATTCTATTGTCTATGCGTCGAGTGGGCGAGCAGGAGAGATGAACGCCAGGCGAGGTGCCTGTGTAGCGCCGGATGATCTCCTGAACTGTAAGTTCTCGTCGTTATGAACCTGAAATAAAAATTGTCACCGACCTCTTTTTTTGTTTTAGAGACAGCGCACGAGAAGCCGCACCGCGCCTGCAGCGACCTCCCGTTGGCGTCGCACTCGCCCTGGTCTCGTCGACGTGGATGTCAGGCGAGCGTCTTCGGTGGACGCTACGCTGCATTGTCGAAGCGATATTCCATCCAGTCATTAGTGCCGTAAGGGCCGCCTCTGCTGCAAGATGAATTTTGTGAGTATCGAGAACATATTCTTGAGATTGATATGTATCTAATTATTCAACCGAACTCGTAGGTATGCGTCGAATGCTCGCAAGCGCCGTCACGCCCTTGTCTTTCCCGCATGCTCTCGCCACGGGATCATCAAACGCGCACGATCTACGCTCTATCGCTGCTAATTACTCTGGAAATCATCCCGTCCTGCTTAAGGTTAAGGCCGACTCTTGCGGCCCATACGTAACCGTACAACTTGTCTTCAATCTTACCGTCGAGATCGCTGGGAAGGTAGAGAGCAAGGTTCGTCGATCAAAAGTAGCAGGACGCATGCCAGCAGCGGGCGGAACGAGAGGGCGAAGCAACACTCGACTTACCGTGGAACGTGCTTGGTGGATAGCGTGGCAGTGGACGAGACGTCGTGACTCATGGGTTCGAAATGTGGAGGGGGTGGTCGTTAGACTGTGCGCGAGATGGGTTTTGGGGAATATACGTCGCGAATCTTTCAATCGTGAGCGGTGCACTTGTGTTTCAGCGACGATACAAATTTCCTGACCTTTATTTTTTGTAGCGTCACTGTTATTCCTGCGCCTCCGCCCTTCACCAACGATGTAGGGATGTATCGACGCCGCGCGAGCGTCGTCTTTGTGGAGACGTAGACGTAGCCCCCGCACGCCGAATGCATGCGACGACGGAGTGGTACCTTGCGTGCCGCCGAACACTTCCAAGCCCATCTCCTACCCCTTACTCCCCCCACATTCGAAACGATGGTATGGGAACGTATTGTACACCTGCCTGGCGTAATGAGAGGACGTAGCACGGTCTACATTGCGACAAGACATATCGTCGTCCGACGACCATTGCCGCGACCCCTTCGTTCTCAACTCGACCTTCCCAAGACGTCCATCCCTCGTCTCTTGCCTGCCATTTGCGCTCATTCCGATGCAATGGACGTACGGACGCGAGCGGTATCACGGGGAATGGGGAAACGCGCTCGCTGGATGCCGTATGAGCTTCACTCGCGCCCTGCTTCGATTCTATTCGACGGAGTAGGGACCTATCGAACGCTGGCGAGCGATGCTGCGGCTGCGTGAGCCCTCTCGTCGTTCTCCTCCTTCCCACACGCTTCGAGTTGTGATGTGGGGACGTATCGTCGTCCGGCGAGCAGCGGTTCGACGCTCGAGCTCGCAAGTCGTGCTCTGCAAGACGTTTCTTCGCAGTGGGCGTGTTTTCAACGTGGAGACGCACGAACATCTGAATAAAAGATTACTTCAGAGTATGCGAGCGAGGTGTTGACGATGCACTCGCCGGCCCTGGTCGTCGATGTAGGGACCTATCGAACGCCGGCAATCGTCGTCGTTACGGCTGCGTGAAGCCGTTGTCTGTCTACGCGTCGCCCGACCAACCTCGAAGACCCACCTCCCTTCACGATGTAGGGACGTATCGCCGTCCGGCGAGCAAGCTCTGGACGGTTCGTTCCTGCGTCTCCTGTCCTTCCTCCCGACACACGTGCGATACCCACCTAACATCCAACGCAGCCGTTGCCCTACTCCTTCGCGCCGGCAGTCGTCGGGAGGTGCAGAGAGGGGGAGAGCATCCAACACGATGTAGGGACGTATCGCCGTCCGGCAAACGACGTATCCCGCCTTCGACGTCGAGCTCGTAAGGACGGGGAATTGCCGTGCGGGCTGTATGGCTGTCCATCCACGATCCACGCTGCAGTCCGTCGGCGTGCTAGCGCGTCCTCCAATCCTCCAAACCGTGCCCTTGGTCGATGATGTAGGGACGTATCGACGTCCGACGAGCGCCGTTCCAGCATGTACCGTCGTTGCGCACGCGTCATCCTGGCCGTTCGTTCGTCGCCAAAACTCATGCTCTCCGGTCCACGCAGCGCCGTCACCAACGTTGTAGGGACGTATCGACGTCCGCCGAGCGAGGTATCCCGCCTTCGAGATGGAGCACGTAATGACACGTCAGCGGCCAGGCGTGTCGTTCGACTCTCCTTGGTCGACCCTAAGCGCATCCTCCAGTCGCCCAGGCCCTGTCAGTGCGTGATGTCGATGTGGGGACGTACGGAGGCCAGGCGACCGACGTTGAGTCTCGGGAGGAGGGAGTGCAATGGCGCTTGCAATGCAATCCGCCGCGTTGGCACGTTGACGCTTGCGAGCTCATCGTTCGATCGTACAGGCCTGCGTCGTCGATGATGTAGGGACGCATCGACGTCCGACGAGCGTCCTCCCAGCATGCAGCGTCGTTGCTCGTCTGTTCGTCGCCAAATACACCATCCCAGCCGTCAGCGTGTTGACTTCACGAACGATGTAGGGACGTATGGACGTCCGGCGAGCGTCGTCGTTGCTCGGGTGGGTTGGCGTTTGCGTGTCACTAGCCGTTGTCGACGTGGAATCCCTACATGCGATATAGGTATAGATCGAAGGCGGGGGAGCGAGCTCGGGAGGTGGTGCAACGACGACGTCCATGCTATTTCGTATGGATTTCGTCAGCCATATCGTTACTTCGAACGCATGAAGCTCATAACGCACCTTCGCAGTTTCGTTTTCACGTCCATTTACCCAAATCCACGTCCTTCCTGCGCTCCAATTCGATCCAGGATGGCGTATTGGTGTCCAGGGTGGGTGTGTAACGCGCCGTGGATCCGATTCTGACGATACACGGAGTAAGCAGGGTTTCAATTTGAAGATGATCGATGAATGACTGACCTCCGATCACGATGTAGGTATATATCGAAAGCGGACGAGCGGGGTAGTCGATGGCGCGCTGTCGTCGTCGTCGTATTGCTGCAGTCTTCGACGACAGGATGGCGGCAAAACGAGGGACGATACACGGATGGCGGACGATGGTGATTCGACGTTGTGGGTACGGAGCAGGGAAAGGTAAGCGCACGAACGAACGATGCATGTACGCCGTTTACTCACTTTGCTTTGGTGTTGCAGACAGCGAGGAACGTCAGTCAACGACGCTCACTTCGTCATTGGAGGTCATGCCATGCTCGTCGGAAGAAAGAGATGTTGTGCGCAAGGTACGCGTTTCTTCTGCTATCTTGTAGCGAGTGGAGGGGGAACCTCTGCTCGTGTGTTCTGTAGGAGGAGGAAACAACGCTGTGGAGATGTCTCTTTTTTGTCGCACTAGTCCCGTAATGGCAACAATATGACCATATTGGGAGATTTGTCATGAGTGAATCCGAGTTCCTGGGTCGCCAAGGCTAAGCGAAGGTCTTCTCTCGATCGAGAGGTGGAGCCATTGATGCATGATGGAGGTCGCTGAGGTAGATGTAAATGCAAGGGTGTTTGAGTGTTGTATACGGTGCGAGGAAGGGGGAGGAGGAGGAGCACGCGTTTTTGTGGGGAAACGCATGTAACGGCACACGGCGCATCCCTCTCAACCATTGACCACATCGTCGATGTCCTCGTGTTGCATCCACCATCCTGCATCGACAGTGAGCACGCACGCCGAGCACGAAGAAAGAGGAAAATCTTCACCATACGTCCGTATGACATCCCATCTCAAAAGGACATGGGACTCGGGTGGCACGAGGGGTGCGAGTCGACCGCGAGAGTCCTGAGGCTTTGAAGACGACGACGTCGAGAGGTGCTTTAGAGCGGCGAGGAATTTGTACAAGCGCTGCGGATCTGGGGAAAGGTAGGCTGCTCTCCTGTCTTTCTGCGTTTTGTTCTCAAGGATTCGGTGTAGCGGTTGTTGGTCGCTTGGGAACGAACGAGGGGGCCTGGGTAACACGCCGGCGAGAGGCCCACGTATCAGGTCGTTGAAGCGACGTCGAGACAAAACTTTCTAAGTTCATTCGGTGACATTCGCGCCCATTCGTAGGCTGGCTCACACGCACTCGCACTTGACCTCGAAAGGTACGCTGGGTTTCGAGTTTGTACTTATACCGGGCATGGGCACTATTGACTTATTCTTGGGTAGTTCGTTTGTTTGGCAGACAGGCGTTGGAAAGCCGGTGGTCTTGTCTTTCCTCCTCTCCCTCGAACTTCAAGTAGGGTGAAGAGATAGTGCCTCCTCCAAATCCTCCTTCACGCGCCCCATTCCTCGTGTCAACTTTCCGCGTCACCTCACCTCGAACTCCCAACAATCCTCCCTTGGCTCGCGCGCGATCGTTTTGGCTCTGGCTCTGGCTTTTCGCACCTCGCTATTCAAGTGTACTCCCGACTCGCTCTTCTCGCTCTTTAGCAGACTTTTCGCGTGTTTCAATCGCGGATTGGCTCCCCGCTACTCCCTTTAGCGCAACCACCGAGCGCGCCGAAGCAGGCTTCCGAGTCCGGTCTCAACTTCAACCTCAAGCTGCCTGGAAGGGAAGGTGACGACGAAGCTACGGCGATCCATACTTTGTTCGACTTAAGGCCTCGAGGCGACGACGCGAACACTCGTGGCAGCGAACCGGTGAGTTTCTTTTGCTTTTAAGCCCGAGAGGGTTGATTTGGTTTTGCCTCCGACCCACCTCCCCCGTCTTGCAAATCACACATCACACTGTCTTTCTCTCGTGCTTATCTGAAGTTATCAGACTCGCTGACGTCGTGTTTTGCTTTTGGTCCCATCTCGTTCTCGTTGACAGATACGATACGTATATCAGGCACCTCGTTTGTCTCACCCGCGCCACGACGCCCCTCCCTCCGTTTGGCACGATTTAGAGTCCGTCTGAGCTGAGACGCGTCCTGTGCTCGCTCTCATTGCTGCGCCGCCCATCCCACCCGCTTGCTCTCAATTCTCAGCTCTCAGAATACACTCACCGGTCACCGTGTTTGGAGAGAAAGACGAAAACGTAAAAGCGAGAGAGAAATATAAGGAAAGGAAAGAGGCGCAGAACACAGGTGCGTTTCTCCTCTTCACCCGCTGTGGGAGCTTTCGGATCTGAGTCTGACTGGAACGACACGGCTCGCAGACGCCGTTTCTGGGTTGTTTCCTCCAAGAGTCCCAAACTCCCAACTCGCGCTCGCGTTCGCTTACTGCTTAGCGGCATCAACCCGAGCCCTGTGCACCCTCGCATCAAATCCACACGCTGCAACAGGCCTCTGACATTCGACGCTCGTGGCTCTCTCTCCGCACACGCGCGCCCGACGTCGTGAATCGAGACTCCCACATACAGCATTCGCCCCGCCTGTGCCTCGCCGTCCGCCCGTGCAGTGTGGTTCACATTTCGCATATACATATAACGGGTAGGTACCCCGACTTGTCGAGTCTCCTTTCTCTTTCGCTCTCGCTTCAGGACCCGAACGTTGATTAAAGTGAAGTGCTATAGGAATACGGTCGCCACATCAGGAGGAAGTCGAACATACACTCATTGCCCGCGTTCTCAACTCTTCGAACACTTCCTCTTTCTTCCTCGTCTTCTCGAAGGAAATTTCGAGCACAATCTACAACTACGATGCTAAGCCTTCTGTGCCATCACCCCCAACTTCCCGCCGACATCCCATCCTCTTCTTCCTCGACCTCTCTACGAGCTAGCAAACGTGCAGCTGCTGTCAGCGCTCTGTCCGTCAGCGTCTCCGCCGTCGCAGGTCCCACCGATCCCTCCTCCTCATCTGGAGGGGGCCTCGGGTTGCTCTCGCGCCACAACACCCTCAAGAAACGGCGACACTTCTCGTTGACGGGGTCTTCTGCGCTTTCTGGCGGGGCTGGAGGGATTTTGCGCTCAAGTTCGCGCGCGTCGGCGCGGTGCGTCTCGTCTTCGAACGGCCCTACCAATCGCAAGAATAGCATCTCTGCGCCGACAGACTTCAGGCACCACTTCCATTTGGGCGTGGAAATTGTGCGTGTTCTCTTTTCTTTACTTCCGCTTTCTTTCTTTCTTTCTTCATCCTTCGTACTTCCTTTCCCTGTTTGAAGCATTCTTGTTTGAAGTTTTTACGGTCTTCGCTGTCATACTTTTTTTCTTTCCTTCTACCTCGTGCCTGGATTTTTGCCTCGGTGTCGATCAAGGAAGACTTGAAAGATCGACAGCGGGCGGTCCTCCTTCCCCTCTTTCGTGGCACTCATGTGGAGGTCGTGGTCTGGATTCCAATCACAGTCTTCTTCTATTCATCTTGGCTTTGACGTGTCGCTCTTCCTTTTTCACTTACCGACGACATTTGGATAACTTTTACAGTTCGATAACACACCGAGAGATGCGACAAGTGCATGGGATGAGGAAAAGTGGAGAGAAGTGATTGAGTCGAGGATGAACGAGGTATGTATTTCGCTTTCTTTATTCATTTCCACTCCTTTTCTCTGCCATGATTATCAAATCCATCCGCACTTCGTTTCCATTATCACCGCGTTCTCGAGCGCTATTCGTGGATGTCCACGCGTATCGCCTATCCCCATATTTCACCTTCCTTACATTCACATTACCGCGTTCTTGCTGTCGTTATCCCTTATATGAATGCTGATGATTGTCTCCCTCCCCTTTCTCTTTGACAGCAGCAAAGGCAAAGGCAACCGTCAAAAGCCGACTCCTCTCGATACGAGCACGGTGATATGAACGTGGACGTGGCACCCTCTTCTTCTTCTTATACCTCATCTCCTTCAAAGGCCTCTACGTCCGACCGACTGCGCGCCACCTCTCCCTCCCCTTCGCTTTCATCATCCTCGCTTTCACCTTCACCAACGCCTGCGCCTCCCCTCGCGCTCTACTCTGAATCTGCAATTAATATGTCGACGGGTGTACCACCAACAATTTCAGGAGCACCATTGTCGAGATCAGCCTCGACGACGTCGCGCGCGCAGAAACGACAGAGCCTTGTGCGACGCAAACCTGTGCCGAAGCTGGGACTGGAGGAGGAGCTCGCGCTGATCTCTGCCTCCGCGTCGGCCTCTTCGTTGAACTTATTAGGTATGGGCATGGGTGCGGGGACGGCCTCGTACGTCCTGCTTCCGGCTCCTCTACCTACGCAATCCCAGGCGCCATCGCAAATGCAAGAGACGTTGCACGAAGAAGTTACTGGCCCACCGCGCTCGTCGTCCCTTCCACAAGCACGCGCCGTAGCCGAACCTGAGGCGTCGCCCCGTCCATCGCTGACGATGTCGCTCGAGTCCTCCTCAGAAGGATCAGAAAGGTCAGAGGGGAGGTCGCGATCAACCGATTCCGCAGAGTCTGCCGCAGAGTCGAGCTCGTCTGACGAGGAGGGTTCCTCAATGCCTACGACGCCTCTTGACGGACGTTCCCTCTCCCCATCTCTTCCACCGAAAGACGTGAAAACCGTGAATGGTGAAGAAGTTGCTGCGCGTGAAGCAGCGCTCGCAAAGCTCACGGGCGCGTGCCCATCGTCCGTACCCGCGCTCGATGCAGAAGCCGAACACGAAGAAGAGGCACAGATCGTTACGATCCCCGCCTCCCTCTCAGTGCCATTCTCAGTGACGCGTTCACTCCCCGCAACACCATCCACCGCGAACACAACATTCACACCACTGGGCACCCCTCCCGCGGTGCCGGCGCGCAACAAGAAGCGGTTGTCTGCGCAGATGCAGGCTCAGGCGCAGTTGCTGGGAAAGGAGGGTAAGGATCTACCACCGCCCCCGCCTGTACCGATGCTCCCTCTTTCTGTCACAAATTCGAGTGCGAGCTCATGAAGGGGAAGTGGCTATCGCGGCGTCTCGTTACACTCCATCTTTCCTCCCTCGATATGAAACTTGAAACAAAAGTTGTTTCATTTATTCTACTCTCTCTTACTCCGTCTTCGATCATCATCCAACCCAGCATCTTCTCTCTTCCCCATTTCGTTTCCTTCGCATAATTCAACCATCCCATCCGTCCATCTGCGCACTCTCAACCAAACAAAACCAGCAAATCACCCTCAAGCAAATTACAAAAAAGGACAATCCCGAACTCTCGCCCTCGTTCCTAATTTTATACGTGTATCATCCGTTCGTCGTGATATAGTGAACCGTATCTCTCTCGTTTTACGTATATGAATTCTTCTTTCCCTTTGCTGCATTTTCTTCATCCTCCGTGTTATGTACCTAGTTCTTTGATGTACCCGGTGTCGTCGTCTATAGTGTCTGCTGTTACATGTAACGCTCAATGAAAAACCTAACCTGTACAAATGCAAGTTGTTCTTGATATTGATATTGTATTTGAAGTCTTATATCTCCGCGCACTTGGGTACGTATGATCATATAAAGGAGGATTCTGGAGTTGATCCCGGAGATGGATGGTATAAACTGAGGAATTCGGTATATAAACTCGGGGCTTGCACGAGGTCCACGGTGATGGACAACCTTCCGGAAGACCTTCATGGGCTCAAAATAAGTGGCTTCACGTTCCCTCCGTGCTCTCGTGAGCGTGATATCATGATGCGCGGTCCACTCGAACGCTCTCGCATTGCAATTGTGCGCGGCTATGCTCGGTTAGCAAGACCTCTCATGCGTGTATGCCCGGCCATAAAGAGGGCGTGCCGGGTGCCCTTTCTTCCTCTTCGTCCTCTTGACTTCCACCATCGTCTTCAGGCCCCAGGCTGAGCGACCGTTTCTCTTCGTCGATCCTTGAGAAAAGAAAGGATAACATTAACACCGCGTTCATTGGGACCATGTCGATGAAGACGAAGATGTTTGGACGAGTCGCAACGTTGGCGTTTTGCTTGGGTACGTTTCCTGCTTTATCATGATTTTCTTTCAACCTTGTTCCCTTCATTTTCTTCTTTCTGCTCATTTCTTCTTATTTCAATACCACCTCCATTTGTTGCGTTTTATCTTCATAAATCTTCGAGGCTTGTCTGAGCTGATAACAATCCTTTTTACCTCTTTGAATTGTAGGCTACGCGAGCGCGCAGACCAGCACGACAGAGCTTTTCATCGCTGGCTTCGACGACTCGAACAGCCTGAGTGGTGCAGTCATTGGCACGGGCAGCGCGGGCACGACCTTCATCCTCGAGGGCGTCGACGTGCTTAGCACTACCACCATCCCCTTCACCAGTTGCGTAATCTCCTCTCCTCTCCTCGCTGGGTTTGTTACTTACGCGTATGATTTCTTCTCTATGCGCACTATAGTGACGGTCGTGGAAGGCTCGATCGCGATGATAGAAACCGCGATCGTCCCCGCCGACTCCGACTTCGGTGCATTCGCCGCCTGCTCCTTTGAACCCGCGCCCTCGGGCGCTGCAGGTGGGCTTGCGGTCTGCGCGGAGATCGTCCAGAATGCAGGAACCACCAACACGCTCCTCAACACGTTCCCGCTCTCCTCCATCGCCATCCCAGTGAGCACCGACACGCCCCCACCTGGGTTCGGACCCATCACACTGCCCAGTGCCGCGACGGGCTCAGGGAGTACGGCGAGCGCGAAGAGCACGATCACGAGCGTCTCGCAGACGAACACAAGTCCTCAGAGCACCATAGGCCCGAGCAGCACGACTTCGACCACGTCGGGCGCGAGCGCTATCGATGTTCAGGCGTTGGGTGTTTGGGGCGCGTCGACGTTGGTAGCGCTCATAGCTGCATTCATTTCTGTGGTCTAAGGAATGAAAGAGGGCGCTTGCTTCAACGGAGAAGTTCAAGAAAAGCGAACGAGTTGACGGACTTGATTGCTATGATCTATCGGAACATTTTTGACTTTGTTATCGACTAACGGGATGTATTGACGCTTTTAACTTACAACTGGCATATTCATGACTTTTGCTGCGGACATTGGCACGATGATAGTCCGACCATCACTCTTCTGTAGATCCAACTTTCCTTGTTTGAACTTTGTGACGCTGATCCTAGCGCCCATGCCAATCCTGTGAGTGCAGTTCAACCTCGCGCCCACTACATGTAGACTCTCACCTCGTTGACCAACCAGATTCATTCTATGAACACCAGCATGACTACGCGACGTGCGCCGGTGCGCGTCTACTCGCTCAAGAAAATCGATGCGAAGTGAGTGGAGGCCAGAACGCATCGATAGACGAAGCCAATAACATCAAACCTAGAGTAAGTTGAAGTTGCGACAATAATACGACGACGAGCGAGTGGCACACGTACTTAAAGTTCGACCTTCGTCCGCGTCTCTATCTTTCCTCCGAGTCGTGATGGCTGGCTGTTTGAAACATCCTCTGAAGGTTCAGTCTGTCGGGGTGGCAGGCAGCGACGGTGACGGGGTGCGGTGATGGTGGTCGAAGGGAAAGAGACGACGGGGGAATGAAGGCCAATCCAGCCTGGCTTTATACCTTCTCCAAGAGGAGCATTGAAGCTCCGCCGCTTCTCGAGGGCTGGTCAGTCGAAATCGAAACAACCAGACGGTCACTTCCCCACTGACATTTGATTTATTTGTGACAGGCAGCATACATGGGCTGACCAGCCGACGGGATACCTCGTGCAACGAATAGTACATCGTTTACACGCTTTACGCGTTTTTTTCAGAAGTCTGACGGACACGATCGTCGCGTCGCGTCCGAGTCCTCACGCGTCTTCGTGGTGTCTGGTTTGCATGTCAGCCTTCCACAACCACCGTGACCATATCTGCTACTGGGAGAAGCGTCGTCACACTCGATCAAAGAGTTTGAATTTCTGATAGACATGAAATTTCTAGCATAATGCAAGAAGATCAAGACAAGCGTCTCGCAGACGGACATGTACTAAGAATTTCACCAAGCTGTAAAGGGCGCTTGCAGATGGATTTGATGTTACACCTACCGTGGATCCGCAGAAGGACTTCAAGGAAGCGAAAGAGTAAACGGATTGGTTACGATTTTCAAATTCGGACTAATATTGCAATGATCTAGGAACGCTTTTTGTTTTATTATCGACGTAATGGGATGTGCATTGACGCAGTCGCCCTGCCGAATCGCCATACATGGTGATTTTCTATGACGTCTGTCACGGTCCTGATGATCGTCTGTCAATCACTTTCAACAGGTTCTTTACGTAGCGCGAATCGCAAGTCTTCACCGGCTTCACCGTTAGTCAAAGCCTTGCTTTCATTCCAACAGCGGCTCTCATCCACAACCTTACAGGAAAGGCACGACCCATTGTTCTCCGAAATGGCGATAGCAGAACCCCTCGCTCTGGCGTATGTCTGAATATAAAGACGCAACGTACCATACTCCCTACACCGGAATATCCCCCTCTTTTGATCTCGTCCTCTTGCCCTTCGCTCCGATCCCCCCCTCCTTTTCGAACGCCGTGCCCATTTTCTGTGTTATCATTCACTCCAAGAGATTTCGAAAAGATAACGATGTCAAAGTCGACGAGGAATTTGGGACGGCGGATGATTGCGTTGTTGGCTCTGCAAGCGCTTTGCTTTGGTACGTCTCCCTCTTCTTTCTTTCTTTACTGATTCTGCATTCCGTCTTTTTTGAGTTGGCCTTGGACTAACCTCCTTCTTTTTCGGTTCTGGGTTCTCATCGCAATACAGGCTACGTGCGGGCGCAGGTGACGACAACAGACCAGGTGACGACAACAGACCTCTTCGTCTACGGCTTTGACGACTCAAACAACCTGAGCGCCGCCGCCGTTGGCACGGGCAGCCAGGGCACGACCTACCTCCTCAAGGGGGTTGAGGTGTTCTCAAGCTTGACCACCATCCCCTTCACCGGTTGCGTATCATCTCTCTCCATGCACTAACCCGAAGCCAAATACTCAACCCCCACGTTTTGCTTTCACATAGCGACACTCGTAGAGGCCCTCGGTACCATGGTCGAGACTGCCAACATTCCCGCTGTAAATGGCTTCATCGGGATCGTCGCCTGCTCATTCGACAACGAGCCCGTGGAAGCCTATAGACCGGACAACGAAGTCGCAACTTGCACCGAAATCGTTCAGTATGGCATCACCTCCTCGCTTGTCATCAATCCCGGCTTCACCGCTGACCAAAACGACGGTACCACCACCTCGCTTGAAGTCTCCCCTCTGTTCTCCTACATTGAAGTTCCCGTGAGCACGGACACGCCCCTTGACGACTCTGGCCCTCTAACGATGCCCTCCGTGGGTGCGCAAAGCACGATCACGACCCTCGTGCCCATCAGCACAATCCCATCGAAAACCATTGGAACGAGATCCACAATGACGAGCGTGTCGGGTGCGAGAGCATTGATTGCAGTAGGAGACACAGGAGGGGGCGCATCAGCGGTTGTTGCGATCGTGGTCGCGCTCCTCGCATGGGTTTAAGGATCGGACAGGCTGAAGGACGTTTGCTTTGAACAAACGGCGTCGCTGTCGCGTAGTCTTGGAGACTTCAAGAAAGCGAGCGAGTTACATGTATGGACAGTTAGCGATTTCAATCGCTACGATCTTTTGGACGCTTCCTGTTTCAGTTATCGATCAATGTGATGTATCGACAGTATTGACTTAGAGAGAATTGAAGGTACACTCGCTTGTTTGTGGAACGTCGACCGGGTGTGGCGTGCGCTACACGTATTGAGGCCTAGCACATAGGAACTGAACGACCACCTGCCATTGGCAACCAAAAATGCAAGGTAGGTTCGTCACTCCGTCGAAGGCACGACCGACTTCAATCGCCTTTATGACAAGACGGAGGTAATTTGACGATATTAGGTTCATGCGGGCTGAGTTCGACTCCAGTCGCCTCCGCATCGTGCCAGTACTGTACAGTGCACTTGGAGTGCCAGCCCAGTTCCCAAGATGTATTTGTAGCAACCTGGGATACCTGTCTACCTCGACTGAAGTGTAGCCCGTCAGTCAGTATCAGCCGCACACGACGAAGACGTGGCAAGCTGGTCGATTGGGGTGTAAACTCCTTTTCGATGATGGACGTCAAATTGCGACGACGGTCGGGTGGCACAGGCAGCCTGGTCAAGTATCGGCGGAAGGTTGATGAAGCCTTTCTGCCGAGATATGTCGAACTTCCTTCTTCTCCTCGGGAGATGATGGGCACGCCCGAGATAAAGCTTCGTGAGGTCTCCGTCAAGGTGAGGAAGTGTTGGAGGTAGAAGAGAAACAGGGGTTAGGGGAGCTAGGGCTAGCTCAGCCTGGCTTTATACGTTCTCCCAGAGGACTATTGAATCTCCGCCGCTTCTTGAGGGCTGGTCGGTCGAAAACAAAACAACCAGACAGTCACCTCTGCGGTGGCATGTGTTCAGTGCCAGCCAATAACGCCCGTCAGCCTTTATCCTGTCGCTTGAGGGTGCTAGGAGAATCATTCATATGAACACGTATTCTCGTAATGCAAGATTTACATGTAAACCGAAAGCTGATTCTGCAACACCCGTGTTGGCGTGAAGTGAGAAACGAGATCTGGTTGAAATTATACGAGCAGGCCTTGGACGCCATCCTCATCGCTGATTTCCAACCGTGACGACGTCTTCTTTCTTGACCAGCCACCAGCTCCGAGTCGCTGTCCCCCGAGCGCGTTCAGCGTTCAGCTCTAACTTTCTTATCGTTGAGTCCCGTAGACAGTCAGCCATCCCTTAAGCACGACAAGGGAATGAGGAAAAGGCGACACCACGATCCAAACGACGAGCCCAATTCAGGGCAAAGCCCATCCTCCTTTGTCATCAAACAGCCAAATCTCCACTTTCTTGGCTACGAACCCGAGCGAACGCCTCGCGCCCGTCCCCGTCTCGGACACCTCGGTCGCCGTTGTCTTCTCGTCTCTTTCACGACCTCCATCACTCCATCTTTTCTCTCGGGCACGTAAAATTCCACAGTCTTGCAGCACCGGACATTTGGATTTCGACAAGGAATTTCGGAGTTTGTTGACGTCTCCGCCTGCTTGGCGGGGAGGGGTTTCTGAGCTCGAGGTGATTTTGGGCGCTCGAGAAGAAGGAGGGCTGACGAGGACTGGGAGGGGTCACAGGAAGAGACGGTCACGGCTGACGGTACGGTGTGGAGAATTCGAAGTTTCGAGCGACCTAGTGGGGACTGACGACGAGTGTGTCGCAAGATTTTGAGATTGCAGCGGATGCGTGGACCATGAATCGTTGCAGAGCGACGATGAGATTCGACACGAAAAGCATAGTGCAATCAGCAACTCACAGGATACGTCAACTTCGATTGTCCTTCCAGCCACGAAAAGTCGACGGCCACCTCCAGAGCACGTTGAGAACGCTTTTGCAACGCAGTCTCTGATTCCTCGCATGTACGTTCGATACTGAAAGCAAGAAAGGGGGAAGAGGAGGGACACAAGATAGTCAGTGCAATTCACTTTCGAATGGAAAGGAAAACATACGAAACACGCTCAAGAAACTTGGGCTGCACACTGATGAGGGCTGGTTGATCACGTCCCGAGAAAAGACGGAATTCTAATCACATAGATTTTGCAAGGTCAGTACGAGTGCTAGCCACCTGAAGCTCGAGTCGCTCGACGAACAACGCACCAAACCGAGTCGCCATTTCTCCGCTGGCGTGGCCGTCAGCCGCTTCCACCTCTTCCATTTCATCCCGACGCCTCTTCTTCTTCTTCGGAACCACCGCTTCCTCTCCTACACCACGCGTCATCAAGACCAACCCATCGACGCCCATCGACGCGCGCACACACTCCTCCAACGCCTTCACACCCTCGTCCTCAAGCCTCCCTTCGTCACCATCCAAGTCGTGAGCCGTAGATCCAAACAACCCATCATGGAAGATATCTGCACGAGAGACAATCTGGAGCTGAGATTCCCGCCCTCGCTCGCTGTACGGGTTGGCGAAACGCGGAATGGAGGACATGGAAGAACGAGTTCAAACGTTCAAACGTCCAAACGCGGCGTGCTTCAAGGACGAAATTCCACCCACGTGGAAGCCAAAGGGACAAGCGCGCGCTCAGAAAGAGACGCCCGCCACCCCGTCAAAACCGTCGGGTGCTCTAGTTCGCGCTATGGTAATTTCTCTGCTCGCAAAAATGATGCAAAAATTCTTCCGATTCGGAATTCTTCTTAGACAGCATATACCATGAAGCTTACAAGATCTACTTCAAAGCAAAAAACAAATATGATTGAATTAGGACATAGTGAAAGCAACCTATTCAATATTGATAACAACAGTGTGGAATAATTCCGAAGGTCCGAAACTTCTTCTGCAAAATAAGCTAGTGGGCCTCCTTTGCAATGATAAATTTTCAAGCCCTCAAAAGATCCTAGTGTCATTATTTGTGAAAAGCACATCAGTTTTTGGGAGAATGAGGCGTTTCTGGAGAAATGACCTCAATTGCATGGAACATTTTACAGAGAAATCAAGCTCATTTGCATTTTTTCTACCTGGATAAAATTGGTAATACACTTACAGATAATCCATACCACAACTTGAATTTGTGAACAATTTCCTTGCATGAGCTAATTGAAATTGATTTTCTATTGTAATTCACCTCTGTCTTCAAGTGGCTCAATGAGAATATTAGAAAGCTTCAAGACTGTCTATTGCTGTGGCATCATGCTATGTCCCTCAATTTGCCATCATAGTCAAAAATGAAGCCATCGGGTTGAAATCCTGACAGCATTCTTACCAATTTTAAAGAACAAACTTGAGATGTTTCCCACAAGTCCTACAAACTACCCTAATCAAGGAATATTGTCTATCTAAGTTTGTAGATGTTTGATCAGATAAGATAATCTATAAAGTCTAGATCGATCTGTTCCCAATAACAGCAGCACATCTAATCTGATAAAGCTATCTCAATCCCTCAGAACTCTACACTCTACACTCTACCTCTCCCCAGGCGTCTATACAATGACCACTCAAGTCACCCCGGATGAGATTGTTGAAGTGCTTCAGTGGACATTCAATGATGCCAATGACTGGATTCTCTATCCCAAGGATAACTCCAACAAATGTGGACAAAGGTTCATTGTCACCATTGTCAGTGATGTAAGTGTAGAATAAAAGAATAAAGAATGTACATAAGATTGAAAGCTAACCTCATTTATGTTAAACAGAAATTCTATGGTATGAAGACACTTGATAGGCACAAATACGGTATGTCGCCAGAATCAGATTAGATCTCTGAATAGGTTCAAATTACTCACCTGGCACACAGTGAACCATGCCTTGGCTTCAATCTGGGAAAGAATTCATGCTTTGACTCAGGTTTGTTTATCATCAAACATCAGATCATATGAATAATAAACTAACATGCCACTGCTGCAAGAAAACTTTGACCCATGCAGAGTACAATGACTTGGTTGCAAGGGGTTTGATGTAGACATCTAGGCTAGATAGAAGCCTTGAAGTTTTGCAATTATCAAGTTCTAAAATGCAATTCAAATTCAACCTTGATTTATCTTTTTTCAATTATTTTTCTTAACTAAAGTACTTGTCTCATTTCAATAATAGTACATGTGTAATTATCAGGACCTCCACTGATGATATGTCAAGTAGAGCCACTTGGTTTTAAATTCAAATTTCAAACACAATACTGTACTATTTCGACCAACTGTTCTCGTCACGCGTCACAACGGCCGTGAACTTGAACTAATTGAGACGTGTCACAAGTCACAGGCCTCCTCCGGGGCCTTTAGAGCGCGCTAGCCGAACCCTAGCATCCATATATGGGAATTTCTAACCCAAATCTTGCCCTTTTATGGCTGTGAACTCCGTGAACAAGTGGAACTTTCTTGTCACGGTCACAACCCCGTGAACAGTTGGTCGAAATAGTACAGTAAAGATCAAGTGGCTTTTTGCCTTTGTTGACTCACAGCTGCTCCTGTTCGAAGAAAACCTTGATTGGTCCCCTTCTCCATTATTGTGTTCTCTGCATCAAAACATAATGTGATATCATAACAAGTGCTCTAAAGCAAGTGACTTGTAAGTTCAACAAACATGCTGACACTTATTACCTGTGATGGGTTCAAGGGCAATATATATATACATATAATACTCACCACCCTCTTTACTAATAAATCACATAGATTATAAAGAGTATCAACAAAATACTCAAACATCCATTAAATTTCTTATTTTACTTATTTCCAACGTGAAGTCAGCTACATATATTTTCTACTATGTGGGTTATTAGCACCCACACACAGCACATAGAAATTTGAATCTACATCACACTTCCTCAAACCTTACAGCAGCAACCTGACACTGTACATATTGACCACAGAAGTCTATCTTCACATACTGATTACAAGATGAACCAAAGCAGGCAAAGAGCATATTGGAAATTAAGAGGGCATTGTAACCATATTCTTACTGGGGATTGAAAAAAGCAGCCATGTTATTTACAGCCATGCAAGTTGTTACAGGAAGAAAATCAATACACAGAAACTTACTAAAAAGCAGGCTCATAGGACAGTGCTTGCCATTGGCTTGGCTTTCTCCATATCAAGAAAGACTGAACAATATGCTCTCATACTATAATGGTGATACTTGTTTTGTGGAAATATACTTTGATTTCACTCCCCACCAAAAAGCTACATAGGTAGCTCAACCAAGAATTGCTTATAAACTACATGTGAAGCTCCTGAGAGAACTTTTTCTCTTCAGTGTTTCACAGCAACAATCACTTCTACAAATAATGCAATTGCAGAGACAGTGATGGCAACCAGAATACTTGGTAAGTTCTGAATGGCAAAGTCTCTCTTCCTAACAACAATTTTGTTGATGCTGTTATTCTTCAGGATACCTTTCCAGAGCAACCCAGCAAGAGATGCAGAGAAAACAAAGGAGTATGCACCAAAGTTTGTCCCAAGTGCTAGTGCATAAATGGACCCAATTCTGAGGCGCTCATCTACTGGTGAGTCTGAGGTATTTGCATTGTCGACCCAGAATGCAATGATTTGTGCAAGGAAAATAGTGGCTCCAATATTGGTCCCACAGAACTGAAATAGGGGGAAATTGAGCTTCCAGGAGGTAGATGAAATTGACCGTGAAACTCACATTACACATCAGAGTGCTTATAATAAGCATGCCAAATATAGCACCAACCAGTGCTCTTAGGCTATCTTCCGGTCCACAGGCCTTCACATACGCTGCCCACCACTTGGAAAATACTTGAATCCACCCAGACTCAGTGAGAGCTTCCACAAGAATGAACATGGAAAATGCAAAGGGAAGCATCAACACAGGGAGGCCCCCAAGAACCTTGGTGAGAGTAGGGAATGTATGTTTGAACCTGTATTTGAAAGGGAAGAATAATCTTTGGAAGATATTGTTTGCTGCTGGATGAGCAAGGTGTGCACCTCTGAGCTCTGCTCTTCCTCTCCTGGACCATCTCCACCTATCATGGAAGATGTCTCTTGCAATCATGATCACTGCTGCAGGTACAGTAACCCACCACACAGGGATGTGCTTCACAGAAGTGCCCAAAAGCACTACAAGGGTAGTGATAAATAGGATACTCCCAAAGATGGCTCCATTCCTATCAGTGAGTTTCCCAAGTTCTCTCTCTTCAGGAGGAGGGACTTGGCCTGTTTGAGCTTCAGTTTGCTCTGCAGCTATTTCTTCAAGCTCAACATCAGCTCTTCTCTCCACCGCTGGTTTGAGGTCTCCAAGAGAAAATGTTGGTGGAATGAGTCTGGGGTTGTTGTATTGAACATATCTCAGGAGGATGTACAGTGCAACAGCCACAATCAAAGTGGGGATGACTGTGTGTGCTGCAAAAGAAAGGAAAGATATTGAGAATGCACTTGTGACCACCAGGTTTGTAGGATTTGAGGGAGGCAGGATTGCAGAAGCTGTGAAAGAAATTTGAGTGCATGCTATGGCTTTGTTACAATAACATATACTCACCAGTGTTTGCAGGAATAAACTGTGAGAATATCCATGCAGTAGGTGGATCAATTCTATTAAGGCATAAATCAATTAGGCTTGAAAATATTGGCAGAAGTAGCTCACTGAGAATAGGCGGTAAAGTGAGCCAAGAAGGGTGTTCCTGAAAGGATCACTGGGTCCTGGAAACTCCCATTAGATCAATGAACTTTAGAAGTAGTCTGATCACTCACATTTCCAAATAATACAGAGCATGCAAAGAAGAAAATGTATAGGAGAAGGAATAGCCTTCTGCCAGATGACTTTCCTTTCCTTGCAACCCAAACAGCAAGGAAGCCAAAGAGCCCAGTCTTGTCCAGGGATACAGATAGATATGCCTATTCTCAGTGCTCAATAACTTTTCAACAGAGTTTCATGTTGGTGTGTAATGCTTACCAAGGAAATGAACAGAGCCATGATATTTAAAGGCTCAACTCCATTTGAACCCACAATGCCTTTTCTTATGGTGCTGGCATGAATGGCAGTGAGAGCCCAGAGGAAAAATACAATGATCATGGGTCCAGTGGCAAAATCAATCTTGATCCGGAACCCTTTTGATTTGGCCCGGGTCTCTGTTGCCTCTGCTGGGCCAGATGGGCCTTTGTCAGAGGATTCACCAGCAAGTTCTGCTTCTCTCCTGTATGTCCTCCTCCTTCCCATACACCTTGGGAGTCTGAATGTGAGTGGGTATATGACAATTGCATCTGTAAAATGAAAAAGCAATGGAGTGTGCCACTCAGCAAAAGGGGAAAGAGTCTTTTTAATAAAAACAATAACATACTTGCCAAGAAGAAAAAGATGAGTGTGATGATGCTTCTCCAGGAGTGTATTGACTGAGCCATCTCTTCACCTGCAATTGGTTTTGCCTTTTGCACCCAAATGGGGATGGTGTTGCTTGGAATGCAAGAGGTGGCTCTGTTGCAGGTGAGCAAGAGGGACAGGATTTATAAAAACGGCTGATGCAACTTCAAACTATAAATATCATAGTGATGTGATCATGTTTGTACCATTACACACAAGCACTCATAAACTTTATAGCATGATGTGCTGGTTATTAATCTCAGGAATGATGTGCTTCCTTCCTTCGAAGGCAGAACTGGGAGCATAGACTGCGGGGATCGGGAAACTTTGCGCGCTTGTTTGTGAGAGAGCGGGCCGGCGGCCGAGAGCGTTGCGGGCGCGTAAGAAATTGGCGCGCGCTGCCTTGGGTGCAAAGTGCACGAGACACTGAAAGAAAAAGGTTCCGTGTGAGGTACGCCGGTAGCGATGCTATGAGCACGCAAAGTCGGTGTTTTCCAGCCTCTTGACTGAGGAAGCGAAGATGCATAGACGCAAAATGTTACGCATTTCCGGATGATTCCCCCGCAATCGTGCTGAGGGGAATGGAACTTGACGTAACTCGAACGAACGGTGTCAAAGAAGCAAACGCAATTGACGATCACAATACAGAAGTACCTCGCAGAGCCCAAACCGTCCTCAGACGCGGAGGGATGCTCAAAATATATAATGTTGCTGCCAGAGCATTTCAAACATACAGACAAACAAACAAAATATAAATGCGAAATGTCCCGTCAAACCCACTGATAATCATGCTCTGCTTCGCAAGAGGTTCGGCGCGAATTCGTCTCGACGCTCGGAGATTCCGCAACGCAACGGACCGTCGGGCATGAATCCGACGGGGTAACAGGACACCCGCCATTCGCCTCCACGTCCTCTTGTCCTTTCACCCCTCTCTTAACATTCCTCCCCAGCAACTTCCTTAACACGCTCATTAGAAAACAAGCACGTCCTTCTCCTACGATCATGCCCGGCGTCACACTGGCACCCTCCCCCACCACGAAACGCAGTGCAAGTACCAGCACCAGCACCCCCGCGCACGCGACGAGCACGGCGGCGGTGAACGCAGAGTTCCAGCTCGTGACGGCGAGCGCGCAGAGCGTAGCGAGGACGGTCAGTGCGGGGAACTTGGCGAGGCATGCGAGGAGGGGGCGCCCAGCGGGGATCGTGGAGATGTGCAGCTGAGGGATAGAAGACTGAGTTAAAGATGCGAGATCGAATATATGCGTATTGAAACTAAATGAAGGGATTGGAACGCAGAATTAATACGCACATGCAGTGATTCGCCCGACATCGCCTCGAGTGCCGTGTAAGAGATGAGTGAGTAGAGAAGGCTCGCGAGTGTCCAGGAGATGAGTGGGCCATTGCGCATCGTCGTGCCCATGAAGCTATTAAACTCAGTCAAGAGAACCATTCAGCATCAAAGTCCGAATCATGATAATGACAAAAAGACTCACAAGAGCATCGCTAACAGCTGGAAGCACATTTCGATAAATGGTGATGTTCATCAAGCGCGTCCCCCTGAAAGAAATATCTTACATACCGTCTCGCAATGAAACTTGATATCTCGAATCGCCTTGCGCAACACAGCGTCGAACTCCTCCGGGTCTGATGCCTTAGCGAGTGGCGCGTAGGACGTCCATGAAAGAATGAGCGTCTCGAAGGTCTTAAAGACGGAGGGGAGGTTGAATGGCATCGCTCTCTTTCTCGAGATTTGATCTCGAGCGACGGACGAGGCGGGAAGTGAGAGAGGGATGACGGCATGAGACCCCGTACGTATTTTATAGCTCGTATTTCGGTCGACCGAGGAGGAAGAACGAGGAAGGAGAGTAATTGGGTACGGCCTCGCCGGCGAGAGCCTCAGGCTCACGCGTGAGGCGCATCGAATCGACGTGTCACGCGCTGCGAGCCCGCTTGGGTATGGAGGCGAAGCAGTCGGCATGCGATTATTTATTCTTCAACTCTTCGCCTTCTCATCTGAGCAAGGCGCGTAAGTCTCCCCGATTCGCATTGAATCGACACATCGGCGGCTTCACGTCGGAGAGTTGCATTTCCGACGGGAAGAAAGCACGAGGGGGCGATACGTGTTCTTCTTGAGACAAGAGCACACGCCGTATTCACGTTACCTTTCCCTTGCGACCCTTTAACTGGACGTTCGCCTTCACTTCCCAGTCTTCGCGATAAAGCATCAGTCAGAAATAAGTATTCGAAAACCCCTTCGTAAGCCAGCCTGAGTTTGTCTTGCTGTTGCTGAGAGCTCGCCACGAATGAGAAGACACGCCTACTTGAATAAATATAGTGAAGACAGAAATCCTTCCTTCCTTCTTGAAAGGACCTGGACGAAATCAGTGATGCTCGTCTCGAAGGTCAGGCTGAAATCGCCAGTCGGGTAAACAAGGCTGTTGAAGGATGTCGCACTTCGGTTCGGTTCGTAAATCAGGTCGCTGCAAAGCAAGGCAAAGGCGATAGACGAAATTTGCGTGGCTTCAGGAAACAAACGTCCACGGGACAAGCGATGACGAGCCGCCGGCAAGTTGGAAAGCAAAGACGACAGTTTTGGAAGTTTGCGAGTTAGAACCGAGCCATTGTGAAGGCGCGAAGATGATGGTGGTGGTGAGGAAATCTCCTTTGCTCATTTGTTGTAATGTCCCTCGGCCTGAGACACACCTAGGGTATAAACGAATTCCTGCGGCCGACATGTCAGAGCCTCGGGGAAGGGTTTCCGTCGTTCAATTTGGCGCCGTTTGATCTCTTTGATTCGTCGACTCCTTGTGGCTAAGGAGCATTCGTATCCATTTATTGGAGCGAGTCTCGTGCATTGTAAGTGACTCGAGTCCAGAGGATACAAAAAGAAGGGAACAGAGGACGCACGAGCAACCTTCCTGAGACAATCGCACATGCTTTCTTCACATCGCCTTCACTTGATGAGCAATCGGTGATAGCTTTTCCTCCTCGTTCTGTTTTTCTTTGCAATGGAACGCCAGTCAACGAAAATACTATTCATAAACCCTGTCGATCCGAGTGTCAATAGGATCGGATTCTTTTTCAGACCGATCGACGACAGACCAGCAAAGAATTCACACAAATGGGGCACTCTGGGCATTACAAATGAGACTGGTTGTGTTGATTCTGGGCTTATTCTTCAAGACGTTAGAAGAAATCATAATAGGTGCCGTCAATAAATTAAAGGCGAGCTCACCCAATATCGAAGCAATTAATCATCTTCAGAAGTCAGGGGCTAAATTTCGAGGAGTCCTCATGGGTGTAGAAGAGATATAAACGGGGAGGGACGACATGAGCGTTCCTGATTCCGACCGAATGTGTTGGTGTCGTCGACGTATGTTCATCACCAAAGTGAACGACCCATAGTTCACCGTAATGTTCTTCGCTCTGACGTGTCCTGACACGGGAGGCCTTCCGCATTTTGCGAAACTAGTCACTGTCGTGGCGAGTATCGACTTATGTATGACTCAAACGTTGGTATCACGACATGCGATTTCGAATGGCTTGGTGTTTTCTTTCGAACTCCAACTTCCAGGCGACTGAAAACCGGTTATTATATCTGTAGATTTTGCAGAATAACCTGTGAAAGGAAATCAACTCTCGAGCCATCGGTAAGTTAAAGAAAATCTGAGCAAACTCACGAATTAAAAAGCAAAGTAGTGATTTGCGGGTTTATTCCCATTTCAAACTGATCTCTGTCTTGGTCGTTCGCCCCAAGGAGTCTGAGACCTGTTGCGGCCGGAGTACGAGTGTAGCAAGTCAGCGAGAGAGAGAAACAAACGTGAACTGGAAAGACGAACGTGAGTGGAGGAGGGTTGTTGTTGTGTTCTGTTTGCGCCGGTCACGACGATGACATGCATGCAACCACGCCACCCGTCCGAGCCCCTAATTTAGAGCGTGCGCGGGTGCGGTCCATTCCGCAAAGCTCCCCTTCCCTCGTTCCCTTGCTTCCGACACCGTCGCTCCCCGTTCCCCACCACGCTCTCGTCGCTGCGCACAGTGACCACGACCTATCCTTGACGCCGCCCATTACTTGAATCAAACTGAAGGCAACGACGGCGAAGGGAGGAGGAGATCATCATGAAGTACATCGAGTTCCCCGAGCTCGCCCGGTTGTCCCAGGCGTTGACGCACGAAGGGCCCGAGTGCTCGGTGCACACGCGCATCGAGGCCTACTCTTGCAAGAACATCTCTCGCGACAAGAAGCTCTTCCGCGCGCTCGAGCACGCATATGCTGAGGACGCCGCCGCGCATCCTCACTTCCATCACAACCACTCGTCGTCGCCGTCCTCTTCTTCTTTGATCGACAAAGACAAAGGCGACAACACCAACAATATCAGACACCACGACGCCGACGCCGAGCCCACGCCCTTCGGCCCCATGGACAAGCACGCCTCGCGCAAGACACTCTACCTCCTCATCGCGACCCTCAACGTCGCCTTCCCCGATCACGAGTTCTCCGACGTGCGCCCCGCCGCGTTCTGCAAAGAAGAAAGCGGTGCGAGCGTCCTCCACTCGCTCAGCACGACGCTCGTCGCGCCTCACCGTCCTGGTGTGCGTGCGCCGCGTACGTACTCGTCGTACCCGCCCCCCGCGGAGTTGGTTTTGCCGGCGAGCGTGCCGACGTCGAGTTCGCCGCCTGCGATGATGCGCGCGAGCCCGTATGCGCCGACGCCGCTCGTTGCTGGGACGCACCCTACGCTCTTCCGTATCCTCGACGACACCATTGGGCTTGCTGACTGCGAAGTGTACTCGTACGTGCCTGACCTCGCGTCAGACCCGTACGCAGCGGACTATTCGGATGGGGAGGACGATATTGGGTCGGGCGAGGACGACTCGACGGAGAGCGATGAGGAGACTTTTGCTTTTGATGATTATGACGTTGATGAGACCGAGAGTCGACCCTCCCGTTCGAGTTGGCGCTCCCAATACGAGAAGAGGACGACCAGGTTTGGCACGCCCAGAAGGACGTCTTCCGACACAGACGAAGGCTCGCCCCTCCGCGTTCGACTAAAGCGCCATGGTTCGCTCCTCTGGTCCTCCCATTGGTTCTTCTTGAACAGAAAGATGAAACGCATACTCTTCATTTCGATATGCGCGCAAACGAAGGGCGGACACCAATGGACGAGCGACGAAGACGACCTTTCGTGGAGTCAAAGTAGTAGTAGTACGACCCACGAACGATTCCATGGTTGGGAGGGCGCTGCTGGAGCGGGTGCACGCGCTGTTGGGCTAAAGCCTCGCTCTGTTTGATTTGATAATTTATTAGTCGCTATGCTGGTGAGCTCTATGTATCACATCGAAGAGAAGATTGGTAACTCACTAACTTTCTGGTTCATTAGGATTCTTGGACGCACATATGTACAACCACTGCATCTTTTCGTTTCTCGCTCTCGGATATTTATCCTATCGTACTGTACAGTAACACACGCTCACCTACATCTCTCGTATTCCCGTTCGACCTCATCTGGCTCTATGCTCACTGTACTATGATGATGATGATATTGATGTCTGGCTTTCCGACTTATTATCCATGATTTACCTTCGAATTTCTTCCGATTTTTTTTGGCAGTCTGTCTGGTACGACGATGGACACAGTAGTTGACCACTCGTATTCGTAGTAGTATTCTGTACTTTCAGCTCTGAGGGCCCGTCCAGAATCCAGAACCGAAGTCAGGTTCGAAATTTGAGATAAACGAAAATTGGTGCGACGTACCCTTGTCAATGTCATCTTCATCCACAAATCTCGATGCTCGCCTGTGCCACGACCATGCCATCCAGCCAGCCATCCACCCAGTACGCTGCGCTCGTGGTCAAAGGGCAGGGGGTAGGAGTGAACTGCGCCTTTGGCCCGCTCCTAATTTATAGCCATCGTCTCTCGTTCGAGTCATCGCAAAGCCAATCCGTCGAATGAAATATTTCCACAGTGAGCGACTCGGACGAGAGCTGAGCTGGAGATCTAAAGTTTGATCTGGCCGTGCATTCCACTGGCATCCCTCCGAATGTCGAAAGGTACGACCGTCATGCTGCTCGTCAGTGAATCGATTCATCATCGAAATACGTGCATGGTGGCTCGTTGAACATGATTGTGGTCGTGGTTGGGGAACAAGAGGTAGAAACGTAATACGAGGATAACGCTTGCGCTACGCGAATCGATGATCGATTTTTACTCGACAAACTTTTTGGTTCGGTCGGTTTTTTCGGTTTGCTGTCCGTCCGGCCATGATTTGAGCCGGTGCGTAATGCCGATTGACGCCGTTGTGCCGGAAGTTAGCGGATCAAAATACATAATGTAACGAGGTTCGGAGTTTGTAAAAAAGTTGATGTCGGTGATTACGGATGTAATGGTGGAGTTATCGCCGACCATGATTTCTGGCTCGCGTGGACGATCGATTCGATTCGACGACTTCTTCCGTTCCGTTGCAATTCCATTTCGTCCAACCCTCCTAATTGTTCGATTGCTAGTTCCTTCAGCTCCCTAAGGAACAAAAGCGCGACTTTTACGAGGAAAATGGCCTCGACCTCCGACTCAGCAGCCAACACGAACGCTCAACAACCCGATGACACCTCCACCTCCACAACAACACCACTCTTAAACGGAAACGCTCCCAGTAATCCAGTAAAAAAACGCGCACAAGTCGTGCTTGAGCCTGAGATTGTCGTTGTCGGGAACGGCGGGGAGAACGGTGGAGATGGAGATGGAGATGGGTACGTAGACTCTGAGGGTGTTGTGTCGGAGAAGGAGGGGGAGGAGCACGAGCATGAAGAAGAGGATCTGCTGGAGGATTGGCCGGATGACTCTCCTGTACGTCTCAAATTTTACTCCTCCGAGCTCTTTAGCTAAACTACAAACTCTTTCTTGCTTATCTTTCGACCGAAAAACGAACTAAATACGACACGAAACGTACTAACAATCAGGAAATCGAACTCATCCACTCGCGCCTCCACTCCCTCACCAACCTCCGCCTCCCGCGCTTCGGCGCACATCTACAAAAACTCTGCCTCCGCCAGAACCACATCGAACACCTCGAACCCGCGATCTTCAAAGCCCTCACGGAACTCGAGGAGCTTGACCTGTACGACAACAAGGTGAAGCACGTCGAGGATGGGCTTGATGAGTGTAAGAAGCTCAGGTGAGTTGCGGATCTTCTGTAATTTGTATGCTGTGTGTTGACGATGGTTGATGGTTGATATAGTGTTCTTGACCTCTCGTTCAACCTCCTCCGCGCGGTGCCCGACGTGCTCGAGCGCCTCCCCTGCCTCCGTACAGTGTACTTCGTGCAGAACCGCATCTCGAAGATCTCCTCGCTGTCGAACTTGGGTGCAACGCTCCGGAGTATTGAATTGGGTGGAAATCGGATACGAGTACGTGGAAGTGTTAACGCGTTCTCTTGAGGGCAAAGTTGACTTTGATGTACGCAGAAAATCGAAAACCTAGATGCGCTCGTGAATCTGGAAGAACTCTGGTTAGGGAAGAACAAGATATCTAAACTAGAGGTAAGGAACCCGTTCTATCTCTCATCTCCCATTTCCCCCTCCTCTCTTTCTTTCCGTCTGCTCCCGCATATACTGAGCTGAAACGAAATCCTACATACAGGGCCTAGACACGCTCGTAAACCTCAAGATCCTCTCCATCCAATCAAACCGCATCACGAAGCTCGAGAATCTCTCAAACCTCGAAAGCCTTGAAGAGCTGTATATCAGCCATAATGGCGTCGAACGCATTGAGGGATTGGAGGATAATGTACGCGGCATCGCTCCCATTAGACGGGTTTGGGTTATTATGTTTCTCATTTATGATTCTCCTCTTCCCCTTTTGTGGCACACGTATAGAAAAACCTCAGGGTGCTCGATGTCGGGAATAACTACATCAAGGTCATCGAAAACATATCCCACCTTTCCCATCTAGAGGAGTTCTGGGTACGCTCTCCCCTTCCTGCTATCTACATAAGCGGAATTTCTAACGGACCTCCTCACTCACTCCACATGCATCCTGTCTTTCTCATCTTCTTCTGCCTGCCGCTCGGCGTCGAATGCAATTAAAACCAATAATCGGACGAAAACAAACAGGCATCAGGCAACCAAATCCCCACCCTCACCGCGCTCGCGCCACAACTCGGCGGGATGGCGGAACTCGAGACGGTGTACCTCGAGGGCAACCCCGTACAGCGCACGGAGGGCACGGCGTACCGACGCAAGATCATGCTCGCGCTGCCGCAGGTGAAGCAGATTGATGCGACGTGAGTTTTCTCGTTTTCTCGCTTTGTTGTTGAAGTTGAATTGAAGTTGAACTGATGGGTTGGTGGTAGGTATACAAGACATGAGTAAGGAAGTCCTATTCGCATTCGTAATGAGGAGCTGGGCACGGTGTACCGTCGGGCTGGGAGAAGGTTGGGAGGGGGGAACGTTCATGTGAGCATTCAAACCGTATCCTGCTCTCTTCTTCGAGTATAGGATCGCTGACTTTATTATCAACTGCAATATACAGACAGACAGATATACAGACAGAGTAATACCTTATTACACTATCAAGAAGCAACATCACGTCGAATCAAAGAGAAAACGAATCAAGTCAAGAACTGTAATATTATCTGTACACACCATTATCGTCGAAATGCTCTTCTGCAAACTCTCCGTCGCAGACATGAACAGGATGGACATGTGACAGGATGGACCATGGATGTATCTGCGAATCGGACTTTCTTCGTGCGAGGGTGGGTAGTTCCTTTCGGCAGCACGGTGAGATGAGAGCCTTGGAAAGGCATTTAAGCGCTCGAATTTGATCTGATCCAGATGCACATCATAATGCTTGTCGCTGAGCCAGAAAGACGGTGAGTACATGTACAGTCTGCTCGCATTTTTCGTATCGGTTGCTATCACTTACGTGAACCTTTCTCCATTTTTCAAAGAACGAGAGCGTCGCTCAGAATTCAGTGTCCAGTTGCCCGCAGATGAAGAGTAATTTCATTGTCTTTCGTTCTGCTATATGCAGACCGACTCTTCAAGCTGTTGTCGTCAAGCTGGGTGCGCCGCGGCTCTCGTACTGCCCTCCTCCGCTCGTCCGACGAATTGCAATCTCCCACAGGCCATTGCCAGGTACCAAGATTGTTAATGACGAGCCAGAGTGTGAAGGACTGACACTGCCAGGCAGGACACACTTTTATGTGGCGAAATGGAACTGTGATACTGCTCGCGCGTTCCTCGGCTTCGAAATATCCGAGAAGACAGCTCTATCTTCGCTCGATTACACATACTACATAGGTGCTTTGGCCTTGCATCGCATTTCGCAGCCTCGAGATCGCGTATTTTTGCCTTCTTCGAGTAGAAGGGGGGATGGGGTGACGCGTCGTCTGCCTTCGAGGCCCGAGATGAAAAAAGGGCATTTTCGGTAAACGTTCGTCCTGAAATTTAGCTCCACTTTTCAGGTTGTTCTCGAGCGACGTTCGCGTCGCCAAGCCGATCGGGTGCGCCCCCATGCAACCAGCCCTCTTCTAGTCCCATTCGTATTATCGCACTGGAATCATCAGGTCGTAGGCCATTGCCAGGCACCGAACCGTATTAACGTTAGGCCTGCAACAGTGTAAGCTTGGGAATTATACTGGACTTTGATGTGAAGGACTGACACTGAAAGTGCCTGGACAGGCTTCAAGTTTTATGTGGCGAAATGGAACTGTGACAACGCTCGCTCGTCGCTCGGCGGTTGAAGATATTCGAGAAGACAGCCCTGTCTTCGTAGATGCTTTGGCCTTGCACTGGTATCGCGTTTCCCAATCAGCCTCTAGATCGGTGCGTTTCGACCGTCTTCGAGAAGAAGGGGGGTTGGGGATTCGGGGATTCGGGATGACGCGTCGTTGACCTTCGAGAGGCCCGCTCGACATTCTCTTGCCTGGATAGGAATATCCATCCCAATCTGGTGAGCTGTCGTTTGAGATTTATCGAAGAAGAAGACGTGCTCACTTTAGATGTGTGCTTTGGCCCTACTTCTGTATCGCTCCTGGCCATCTTGAAGTAGTGCTCCAGATCCTCGGCGGGTGGTGACAGAGGGA
Organism: Schizopora paradoxa; assembly: GCA_001020605.1. Classification (NCBI taxonomy): domain Eukaryota; kingdom Fungi; phylum Basidiomycota; class Agaricomycetes; order Hymenochaetales; family Schizoporaceae; genus Schizopora; species Schizopora paradoxa. Next base: position 31,027 of record KQ086042.1, read on the forward strand.
AGGAGAAGGAGTGGCGGCGACGGCGACGAGGTCCGGTTGACCAGTCCTCAAATATCGTTACACCAAAACTTTAGTTTCGTGAGTGTTCATGTTCATATGCTATCTGGAGACGACGTTGAAGGGCCATACGTGTCAATTCTGTCCCGCCCATCCCACATCTTCTGAAAGAAATAGTCCAGTTTTGTGCCACGGAGACGTGCTAGACTGCTAGTACGAATCGACACAGATACGCGCGATGGTGAATGGCTGGTATGCATGAAATGGTGGAAGTAAGACTACTGCAAGCCCTCTGCCCCCTTCTCCCGGGTGCCCGAAAGTCCTTCCGACATGACCGCAGGTTCCTCCTTATCGCAAAAGTATAAGGTAAGTAAGCTTGCTCATCGTAACTTCCGGGTCAATTACTACTTACATGGATCCTTCTTCTCTTTCCCCCCTTTTTCCAGCAGTAAATAACACGGACTAAGACGACAGAAAGGGAGTGATTTGTCCAGCCTTACGGTCGTTCCAGGGGCAGGTCAAGTAAGTGGCGAAATGGATGGAGATGTGTGATATAGCTTTCGCGGTGGTCGAGAGCCGAACTACAACTTGTCGGGGGAGATAATGTCGTCGTCGTACGCATAGGTGCTTTGGCCTCGCATTGCATGTCGTTGCCTCCACATTGGGATTCCTTGTGGAAGTGGTGAAGGAAAGGGGGAGTCGACCGTTGATCGGTGTGACACGTCGTATATAGTCGAGGTACGCCCGACATCTCATCCATTAGATTGGAGCGTTCCATTCTTGTTATTGGATCGATGGAAATACACTCACTCTGGTTTGGATAGGTGCTTTGGCCTGCACCTCGTCGCCTCGAAGTTGTCGTCTATAGCGCCTGAGTGTCCACGACATTTCCATCTCACAGATCTCTCAACGCCATACCAGAAGATTTGTTTTCTGAATATTCACCTGGTATCTGGAGACACCGCAAAGCATGCGTGCCAGTCATGTCTCGCCCGGCCGACGCGCCCCTCAAGAAACTACTGCACTGTCGTACCATGAAGACATGCTGGTGCGACATGTTCGAGTTACGGCGGACTCCAACTCGATCTCCACGTCGATATTACTACGCGAAATTCTGGGGTACTTTGGCCTGAAGTTGGAGGTGAGAAGCATTCATCGGTGACTGCTTATTGTGCGACGGCACTATATGAGTATCTCTGACGCCGAAAACCCCGCGCTCCGTCAGATCGCGGATTACCAGTGGGAACCTTAAAGAACATCACACACATACAACTTGAAGGCTGTACGGGCCCGCCAGAGTTCGTACTTCCTTGGAATCAGCTGCCCCTTCATGTGTATCGCGTCTTGAAAGGTGATGCGAACGGATTGACGGTGTTTCCTACAAATCGGCCCCTCATTCTCTTGCTGTCATCGGGAAGCATGATATTCGTGCATGGCTGTTGCATACTTGCGGGCGGGTTAATCAGTCCTTCGGTGAGTGTTGGCGGCTCTATCTGTCGGTTCGAATGACGAAAATAATATTCATTCATAGATCCTATAGTGCAGATTTGCCTTTCTTGGAAGGGACGGGGCCTTCATCTTGGAACCCGTCGAGCCCTTGCCGTACAGTTCACTGCACCGCAGAAGTCATCTGCAATATGTCTAACGCCTCGCGATGCTAACCTTCGCAGCGTGCTTCGGGCCTCACGGTTGCGTCGACATCGCTTCCGTGACACCTGATCCTCTGGTCGACAGAAAACGATACTTGATGCAGCGAAATCCGCTATGTCGATCCCACTGATCTGTCGAGTACCTTGATCGCTGAATGCTTGATGGGTATACGATAACGTATAACGACGGCGCATGCGCTACCGTCCTTGATTATGGGGCTTGGGCCATCACAATTTCCGAGGCGACACCCTGACGGTATTCATCCAAATCGTGGCCTGTGGGCACTCCTCGTCGGCGAATACTTTCTCTAGATGACGAATACGACGAAATATACACTCTGCTCCGCCTTCACGAATAAGTGGCGAAGGGTGTGCGCATAGGTGCTTGGGCCTTCCTGCGTGACGCAGCAACGTATAAGAAGGACAAGGACAAAGGGAGTTATGTATTGTCCTTCGTCGCCATTACCGCATAAGACCTTTGTTCCTAATCAGACAACGATACCCTCCTTATTCCTCGACGACACTCCGTACTACACTTGTCTATTGACTTCGAGATTATGTCTTCGATCACGACAAACCCTAATGACTCCGTCTTCGAGTGCCCTCCCGCACCCCGGCTCAAACCGCTCAGCCTTCCCGAGGTCTCCTCGTTCTACGGGTATGAGACGAGCGACGTCGAGATGATCGTGAGTCGAGTTTCATTCTCCCCCCAATATCTATCCCGGGCTGGTATCACGGTAATTAACTCAGAGGGTGTCAATAGGAGCCTTTTGACGGAACCTGGGCAAAGATCTACGCGATCTTGGTCTATCTATACAGTCATTGCACATTTCGGAATGTGTGTGGATTCAAGAGGGAAAGTCAAACAATTGACGTATGTGACTCAAGCAATGATTGATCTTTCACCGCGCATATACTCACCAAACTGCTTCTCACTACAGTATGCTGTTGGACCAACACCTTGTCCCTTTGGTCTCTCGGGTGATTTGGTCATGGTGATCGTCACCGAAATCGACGACTATTGGACTTTGGATCAACAACCGCCCATTGCTACAAAGGCATGCCGCCAATCTGAAATGGCTGAAATACAATTCTGACCTGGAGCGCTCGCAGGAATACTATCTAGACGCCCTCTTCTGCGTGACTCGGTTCCTCTTCTTCGTACTTTTTGGGTTATTCATGATGTGGCAACGCGCTACGAAGCGCAAGATCAGCATCATTCACGTACGTCGCCTTTTTTCGTGTATCTTTCCGTTGCACATATATTGACTCGTGAAACCTCTGGATAGGCTGGCAACGTCGAATTTTATAAGACCTTCCATCATCGTGATGAATTTATCGTCGGACCCAATGCACTTGAGAAAGTGCGAGAGGCTGGGATAGAGCTTCGTCAGCTATGATACCCAACGGCACAGTGGCTTGTGATTCTTTCTTTCTTTTCTCACTGCTCGGGCGAGCTACGTTCTTGAGCGGATATCACCGTACACCCCCCTCCTATTATTATTCTCAGATCTCGAAATCTTCTGTCTTCTGTTCGACTTGTCTCGCATCTCCTCGTGGTTCTCTTTCATAACGCACGAAGTAATAGTCAATAGTAGTATAGTTTCAGTACATAGTATAGCTTTCCCCGCAATGCATCTCTGTTCTCTGTTGCGATCTATCGAATAGTGCCTCGTGGCAATTCGTGTATCATGCTGGAGCGGGTCGGGAAATGGCAAGGTCTTTACGCTGACTGACGCTGTAGACACCCGTGTACCCTCTTTCTTAGCCTTGTAGTATTGCGGGCATTTGGCTGCGAAGCGTCCCACTTCTTTTAGGCCGTTGTCGTAAGTCTGCGCATTGATCGCTTCCACTCGTAAGAGCGAACAGGTTCGCGACATTGCACCTTCTCCACCGAATGATTGAGGGTCGACGCGTGCCAACGAACGCGTCTTTGGCGTCGACTAAAAACTTCAGCGCCCTGAATCGCCCAAACCGCGGGAGGGCGATATCGCAAGTCCGTGTTTATTTTGAATTGGGAGCTTCGCTTCGCACTAAACGTGATTGTGAGGCATATCCACAAGCCGCAGCGTTGTCTTCGCTTTCGAGTTTGCAGGTTTAGCCAGCGAATGGAATGTTGTCATGCTATCGTCATCCCCCTCTCCCCTCCTATATCAATATCTGTCGAAGGCACCCCGTCTTCGTTCGCTAATGGAGGAATGGAGTCCACGCGCAATACCCAGCTGTGTGGTGTCGCGTATGCGCCAATGTGCGTCTCGAGGGGTAAACCGGTCTCGTGAGCAGGGGCAAATGAAGTCGATCATGAACGAGGATCGTCGGTGCGCGGTCCTTCGCTCAAAAAGCGTGTTTGTCCAGAGCGCCTGCATGTCGATCGCCCCGAAACCTTAGTCGGAGATATTCGTTGCATACGCGCTTCGTGTTCGAGGAACGAGCGAAGGCGCACATGAAGAAGAAGGGGTATCCCGGTGGGCTGAAGTCATTCCACGCAGCGTCTATCTGGAACACCTGCTCGCCAGGCACTGGGGCTCGGCTAGAGGTCGATCATCCGTTACAAATAGCTCCTGCGCCACGACGCGAATCTTCATCTTGAGTTCACCCGCTGAAGCGCGCCCCGAAGTGCATTGTCTTCCCAACGCAGGTGAAAGGCGCTGACTCGACGAACAGAGAGTCTTCGATTGCAAATGCGATAGATACTCCGGTGGTATTGAAGTAATTCCATGCACCTTCGCCAACCCCTGGGCTTCGCGTAGTGGCAATCGAGGTGAACATTGCTTTCTCCGGCGTCCACGCATAGGCACTGGATCACGACTAGTAATATCGTCTCTCCACGAGACGAGAGGTTCTTTCGCTTCCCGACATGAAACGAAGGCGCACGAGGGCTTCGATATCAAGGCTCAAAGAATACACTGTTCATGCGCCAGGTACGTTCTCCAACGGATTGAAGTCATTCCCCCCACAGTGCATTGGCATCTCGATCTCCCAACCCCATGGGCCCGACCAAAGGTCATCGTTACTCTACAACGCTTTCTCCGGCGTCCACGCACCGAACCACGACGAGAAACTGCGTCCCCCCGCTCGGCGAGAGGTGTTTTCTCTTCCCAACCTGGACGAGGGTCCCCGGCCACGCGCCCGCTCCCGTTCCTCCCAATCAACGTCGTCGAGATAGGCGTCGACGGCCAGTGCCATCGCCTCCACGCGTAGCTTCTTACCATTACCATCTACGTCGCGGTCTTCGTCTTCTCTGAGAAGGGCGGACGATCGCGACGACGGGGCAACCCTCGTCGTCAATGGCGCGACGCCGCCGGAGAGACGTTTCTCCTTTGTCATGTCGCCACCATTATCATCATCATGACGCTGTCTGGACCTCCACTCTTTCTCTTCCTTATCCAGCACTGGAGCAGCTGCAGATGTTCTCGAGCCAGAAGAGGAAGCATCCGAGGCAGCGAGGGCGACATACGCGTTGGCGATGCGCCAGTCCTCCTCTTTCGTCACGATCTGGAACCGCTTTGCCGCGCGTTCGAGGGTACGCTTTTTGGCGTGTTCTCGGGCAACTGCGGAATCCATTTGGTCAGGGACGGAGATGGAAGTGAGGTGTGATTGATTGGTAGAGACCTTGGTATCGTATGGCAGGACAAGGAAAGTCCGTGTATGAAGTAGATGAGGTGTCGTTGACAGCGTGCTCATGGGCAAGTTATTCAGGCGACACAGCGTCCGTCCCTGCGATATAAACGGTGATTAGAGTTGGAAAAAGCTGCGGGTAGTGGGAGCACATGAAGACGATAGGCAAATTATCAAAGAGTTGAATGTTACTACACGTTCGTTCGGATGCAAGAAGTCGAAACAAGTGGATCGACACACGCCTCAGTCATCGGTGGATGTGAAATGTTGTACTCAAAGCCACTTTGAGGTTCAAAATTTCGCAGCCGTCCGCAACTCGACTCTATCATGCCCGGTGCACGTTCGAGCCAAACGTAGTGAAGATCGCTATTCCACATGAAAAGCGGATAATGACGAAATATCAATCCATCATATCGCGATATCAAACGCCAGAAAATGACCACCCTTCATCGAAATATCGCGGAAAGCCGAAGTATTTCGTTTCTAGTGGGGAGGGACGCGGTACTCACATCAATCTTGTATTTGAAGGCAATCCCAAGGAGCGTTTCAGACTTTTGAATGTAATGACGCTTCGCGGCCTCAGTGACGACTTCGTCCATTTTTTCGTCCGGCATGGAGACGTCAAAGAGAATTTCTGGCGAGTCTTGAGTTTGAACAGATGTGGGTTGATCGGGACGATAGGCAGGAGGCGGACTGCTTGCACGCGAACTCGAACCACCACCACGATTGCCCTGCTCCTCCACGACAACATCTCCTGGTTCCTCGCCGTCTTTCTCGGATTCCTCGTCGTCGTCGTCGTCTCCGAGCGTGAAGAGATCCTCGTTCTTCAAGGACCCATCAAGGTTGAAACGTTCGACGTTGTCTGACGGTGCCTTCAAGTCTGATGCGCCCCTTCCCTTTGACATCGTCCCGCTCCTGCTGCTACCTGCGACCGCGCGTACGCCTGCCAGACACGACAAACAAGGATGGTAGCGAGACAGCCTGGGATTTGAGCTCAAACACTTGGGACATATCGCTTTGTTGCAGCACCGTGTCCTGAATATCTGGGCCTGTTCACGCGCCGACGGTGGCAGCGACCCACAACACGCGATGCAGAGATCGAGTTCCATTGCGATTGTCGACAATTCGCTTGCAATAAATGCGGCGGCAATTATGGAGGCGGCTCAGTAATCAGAAGATGGCTTTGTCGTCGTCGAACGCCCTCGACGAGCTCCCCGACATAACCGCCTGTGTCCATCTCGCCCAAAAAGGCAGTCGCGTGAGCGGTCCTCGTGAGTGCGGATGCATTTTTCTTTCTCGCCATTTTATTCTTCTGGGAACTCACAGCTGTCCTGGAAGACTTTACGTCCTTTATAAGCAGGTCCTGCTGGACGTTTATATTCTTTTGGCTATCGTGGAAGTTTTCGGATGCATCTGCTTGGAGACTTTGGCAACGAGATGCTAAGTTTGACACGTCGGTGCTTTCCCCCTCGAGCCCGGGCCTATAATACTCATCTATTAAAGCTAGAGCAGAACACGACGACGGGTCTCACAGTAAGTCCCCCCTTCTCGGCACTCTCTGTCACCCTCCCTCGCCATGTCATCGACCAATCCATTTTCTCCGCCGGGCGAGTCTGCAAGCGACCTCTGGGAGGAGCGTTCAAATTACTATGGCGTACCGTTGTCGTCAGCGGCATATGGTGTCCATTTCACTCTTTATTGCATTGTCCTCCAGCATTTAATACAACATCCCCCTAACCGTGGGCCCGGAAAGAGCAAGATACCTTGGGCCCTCGTCGCGTATATTACGTGGAACTTTATTCTCGCTACCATTGGGCAGGCGTCAGAGATAAAATTGTGAGTTTGAAGTCTATGAAATGAATGAGAGATGCTGACTGTAAATCTAAGCAATGAGCTGACATTCATCACGGACCGCAATTTCCCTGGCGGTCCAGACGCCTTTGTGCTCGATGAATACGGGATGTTTGTCAATATGTTCGGGACCGTCGCGTATGTTATATTAAATTACTTCGCGGATGGGCTTGTGGTGCGTAATTTTCCTTTGGAGCGATCCTTCTGTCGATCCATCATCAATCAAAATTCCTTTTCACAGATCTACCGTTTCTGGCTCATCTACAATTTTAATATTTACGTCGCGATACTACCCGTCGTCTTGCTATTGGCGTCATTCAGTACGTGGACCGCACGCTACTACCATTATACAGAGAAATTAATGCTCATTGTTACGTGCAGGCATGGGCGTCATGCTGTTATTCCAATTAACGCAGCCTAACGCAAACTTATGGACTAAGACCGCAGTCAACTTCGCCATCCCATACTGGTCGATCTCGGCCAGCCTCAACATCCTCGTCACGCTAATGATTGTAGGGCGGCTATTCTACATACGTCAACGCACACGCGCAGTCCTCTCGACAAGTCACTCCCGCACGTACACGAGCATCGCAGCAATGCTCGTCGAGAGTGCGGCACTGTACTCCGCGACCGCGCTGCTCTTCATCATCACCTACGCGCGCAACTCCAACGTCCAGAACATCGTCCTGCCGCTCCTCGGGCAGGTGCAGGCGATCTCGCCGCTGCTCATCATGTGGCGCGTCGCCCGTGGACAGGCGATCTCGCGCGAGACGGTCCTAGGGCAAGGCCAGTCGATCACCGTCTCGAAGATCAGCTGGAGAAACGGCACCTCCACGGCAGCCACGGCGTCATCGAACGGTGCACGCAGCGGTGTGCGTCCTCTCAGCATCAACACGGGAATGACGACGTCGCAAGGGAGATCGTTCGCGACGAGTGCGACGCAGCTCGACACACCGGTGGACAGACCCCCATCGTCGTCCTACGCCCTCTCTCCCTCGACGAGCTTCCAGAGCCACATCGAAGGGAAACTTGACGACACGGACTCCGAAATTGGCTGGGCACTGGAGCTGGAAGAGCGCGGCGAAGCCAAGGTGCCTCCGCTCAAAGTTGTCGTAGAACGCCAAGTTGAGCAGTGGGACGGCGAGACACGCTTCGTGCGAGGGAACGCAGTCTGAGTGAGTGAGAGAGGGTCGTATGTTGCGAAAAGGCGGGGGAGTTCGAAGGCGAGAGGATACCCGCTTCTTTCAATTTTTCTCCTGTTCTCTTCTTCGTCCTTCTCATCTGTGACCCACATGGGACCTTACCTTCCTTCTCTCTCGTCTTTTTTCACCCACTCTCAGGCGGAATGAATTCCGTTTGTAATTATAGCTAAATTTAAGTGTATTTTTTTACAAACCCGTTAGTCACTTACTGCTCCCGAGAGAGAGTACGAGCGCCAACGTCAGACTAAGAGATCTAAGCATTCAAAAGGATGATTGAACTTCCAGACTCTGTGATCACAGTCTCCGTTCACCATGTAATGAAAACGAGAAAACGAGCTTGAGAAAGGGGCTACAAAAGCTAATTTAGGAGAAGATTAGTTTACGGTGAGTGAAAAGTTTGAAAGAGGACGTACTGGCCCATCGATAACGCATCTCGAGCACTCTCAGCAATTTCACCGAAGTGAATGGAGATGGGGGCAGGGGTGTATGCCGCAGAGAGCTCGAGAGCTCGCAATCAACGCGCACACGCAACATTAGTCCGAGATGAACGATTGAATGACAGACAAGCTACCGGGGCCTCGCTAGGAGGCAGGGGGGCGACTTCAAGTTTGCGCTGGAACAAACAAAGACAAACGACGATGGATACTGTCCCATGGCCAGGAAAGACACAAACCGACTTCAACCGCGTCGGACGCCAGTGGGAAGGCGAGCTAGGATTCGTCACTATTCCCGAGCTGTTAGCGTCCCCGGCACACACGCGCTGCTCGGAGAAGTGCTTCGATCCCAAGCGCATGAAAAAATCCGGCATTTGCGAGGCAGCGAAGCTGAGGCAAGGCGAAGGTCTAGGTGGCTGATGACGACACGAAACAGCAGCAGTGGCGGACGGGAGCAAAAACGATGACGCACTCTGTGCAAACGTTCGTATGAACGAGGCACTCTGTTCCGCACAGCAGACACAGGAAGGGCTGGGATTCATGGGTACATGTATAATGAAAGCGCTGGGATATTCTCCCGAGATTTGACGAGTATCTCCCGGGGAGCATCGAGGCGTGCTTCCTTGTCCATCGCTTGATGAGTGTGTATTGCGCGAAGTTGACCGCTACAGATGATCGTGCATGGAATCCAGGTGCATCCGAGTCTGTGAGAGCGTAGTAGCACCTGCGCTGCCGTCAGAGTACCTGCGTGTCTTGATTCGAAAAGCAAGGCCAGCGTCGTGCAATGTTCCATCGCGACCTCCATCAAGTATGACGCATGCGTGTCTTTCGCGGAACAGCAGCTGCTGAGAGACTGTTAATGAGAACGAGAGAACGAGCGCGGCCTTGAGGACGCGACACGTATGCAATGCTCGAAGGAACGTTCTATCGCTCACCTGCTCATCAACCCGCACTCGTTTTCCCGTCCGTCGCCAACCCGTCGGGGAAGGCCAACCCATCACAAGGCCCGGCGATGACGCAAGACAGCGAGTGAGCAACGCCGACGTGTTCGCCATCTGCCTTCTCCCTTATGAAAAGATGAGGCACCTCCCCGTCGAACACAAGACAAAATTGGAACGACCAGAACCAGAATCAAGAACCGTACCAGTTCGAAGCCGCTGAAGCTTCCTGCGGGCGGCAGATGTCGGCCAGCGTCGAAGCTTCGTGTCCATGTATGCCTCGCATCGTTCCGAGATCTAATTCATAGACTGAAAGACCAGGTCTGGCTTGATGGATGTCGCGTGGATGTGCAGGCGGGACGGGACGGTCGTCTCCGCGAGCCCCCATCATGAGATCAACAGCGGTCCTTAGGATTGGCGGACATTGAGCTCGTCGTTCCGTTCGGAGAGGACCTGCGGGAGGGCGTTTTGCACTCGCGAAGACATGCGATTTCCATACCTTCATCGTGCAACGCGCACACACCGCACTGCAGCCCTTTGATTCCACAACATCGACCATCACCCCAGGCGAACTCTAACCTTCCAAAATATTTCATCGCGAATCGTTTCGCCACCCATAAACACGTGCGATCACAACCTGTAATTAGATGCAAAGGATAGAATACGAATAAATATTGAATCAGTGTATTGAACTCACCGTCGTCGAGTAAATGAGAGAAAGCGAACAGGGGAGCAGACCGCAAAGTGAGAGATACGCACTTGAAATGTGTATCCAAGCCCCCATCAATACCAAAGCCCATAACCTCCAGCTGATTATCCCATCCACTAAAGCGCGATTATCTCCCTCTTTATCCACCCCGACCTCTCACCCAACCACGCATAAGATGACGCAAGCAGAACCCATCGAGCGGACTTGAAGCGGCGATGCGAAGTTACTGAGCGCGTAGATGGCGGTTCGAATTGCGAGAGAGACGTCGAGCATCCGCCCTCGGAGGCGCATCTCCAGTGAGGAACGGGCAGTCGCCTCCTCTGATGCCTCGTCGTTTTATAGAGAACTGGGAGTATCCTCGGTCGTTCACCGCGCGCTGTAGCGTCACTACCGATCGTGATAGGGTACGAGCTCGAACGCAGAAATGTTTGAGGGGTCATACCGATGAAGCAGTTGCTGAGGCGCAAATTCAGCGTGTTGTCTCGGATGGGCAAGAGGTGCAAAGATTAGCACTGCACCTTTCCCCGACATTCCTTCGAGACCGTACCCTCCTGATGTGGACGCTCGACCCAGATCGCTGCGCCATCTGTGAAATGAAGGGTATGGAAGAGAAACTTAGCAACAGAACACGATATAGCGCAACAAGACTGATCAACCCTCGACCTCGAACCTCGGACGTTACGACTTCAAAAAGCCGAGCCATGGCATCGGGCAATGTAAATCGATGCTTTTTGTAGAACGACGTCTTTATTGCAAAGAATATAGACACAAAAGTCGTCTTTTGGTATTGACTGAAGCGCTAGCGGAATTTCTCCGTAGCTTCGGAGGCAAATCGATTCGAAACGCTTTGAGACGCGTCGCGCTGTGACGTTGTGAAGACAAGTCAGTTAGCAACGCGCTGACGAGGGTGTGTTTCACTCACCAACGCGTTCGACGCGTTCAGCTTCGTTTTTATAGGTCTCATCGTCTCAACGGTATTCGATATTTTCCATTCCGCGCTGAAGGTCGGGAGTGGTAGATTTCTTGAAAATCTTGCGCCGGAGATGCCACGCGATGGGGTGGATAAGTGCAAGAATTTTTGAATTGACGCTCACCGATATTTCACGCAGAAGAGACCGATTAGTATTCAAGATGGTCTTCAGAGCCTATAGATGTCGAAGCGGAACTCCTGTCTATGCGGATGATTCCAATTCCCATTCGTAAGGTAAGTTTGAAAGGAGTCGACCAATCGTTCTCTGCCAGCGAGATCATCTGCCCAAGCCCGAAGTCTGCCAAAATTGCGCGTAAGGTTCAATAAAACTATCTGTATCACAAGACCTACTTTGACAATGTTTCTGACAAGAGCGCGACTCGAACCGACGTCGGGATGGTGGTCGCTGAAAAACATGCAAGCCGGAAAGCAAGAGCCCGACGCGTGAGGAACGCGTGACACGTTCGCACGCACAGAGGGCGCGAGAATGTTGTGGCAGGCGCGTCGATGGCTTGCCCACGAACGACGACGACGATGAGAACGACATCCACATTGCTGGCCACATCCGACAGTTCATCCACCAAACGATCCATTAATTGCGTGGAATACGACGTCGAAGAGTCGAACAAGAGTTTGATCGGGCTTTACTTGGACAGAATTCCTGCCTCGAGTCGACCTGCTTCCAGCACGAAAAACCCATGCTATCGATGGACACGACGAGCTCGCGGGCGTAGCGCACATTCCTGGCCTGTCGTGCTCTCGCGACATTCTGCTGGCTTTCGCTCGAACGGTACAATCGATCGAAGTGATGAACCGTGAACACCGTTCTCTGGCTCTCCCCATCTCTTGTCCCAGCTCGATCTTGACTCCGCCAATGGAAATACGCGCTTCACTGCACGGTGCCTCTCTCGGGTCGAATTCAGCCTCGTATCCTCCGCGCGCCATCTTCTTGTCTGCCTCGCGCTGAGAGTTTGGCAGCTCTACATCAAGCGAACCATGTTTTGCATTTGATGAACGCCCACAATACGGTCGAGCTTCACACGTCGCAGCGGCATCGCGCTTTGGATGGGCTTCATTTCGCTGGCAGTGACTGAAAATACAAAACTTCTCTATCTATGACGCAAGTCGCCTAGAACTTGGACGACCCAACAGGGCCTCATTTCAACGTCGCATTGATGATTCATCCTACATATTGCTTAATGAAGTCAAGATAAGGTCCCCAGTACTCACGTCATGATACACTCAATAACATATCACCGTTCGCCATAAGGGTTACTCGCTCTGCTTTCTCAGCGGGCAGCGGTTCAGGCGCATCAAGAAAAACTTGACGGCGAAGTCCTCTAGAAGTGTTTGAGCTCCTATGGCCTCAAGAAAACTGTCTCCATGCGCTGCATCGCTTGAAAACAAGTCCGCGGTTGTCGAAGGAGCTCCTTTGTTTCCCGAACCGAGTTCGCGCACTTGCATTTGCCTGAATCTGTACGATGATGAACTAATGTCAGCGAAGCTTTTTCGAGGCCGTCTCAGCGGAGTGTATGCGCGCAGGCGGAAATAGATCTTATGCGGAGTCCAGTCTGCTGCGCCAATCTTGCACCTATTCATTCCGTAGCCCTTCCGTTTACAAGGATGGAGTTGCCAGCAAGTTCGATCAAAGTGAAGGAAAGAAGGTCTGTCGATGCTCGGGGCTGGCACCGACTCCGAGTACCCATGCAGCGATGCTCTTCTTCCGATTCTGGTCTATACCGAGCTCAGTTTACGGGAAGGCATTGCATTTGCCTCGCTAATGTCGGCCACGAACGGTGCTGAATTTGCGGGTGGCAAGGAGGGTGTACGTGAGTGAGTGGATGACTATGAGTGTCTAGATCATCATTCTCATGGTGCTTTGCGAAGCCCGAGCCATCCTATTGGAGTCATTTTCCAGGCAGGCTCCTATTCTGCCGTGACGCCATGGTCGGGCTTCCGTAAGAGCCCAAGCGAATCAAGGTGGGCACGCTATCGCATCGCAGGCATTTTGATGATTTCCACCAGCGTCGTTGACTTCTCTTTCCATACAGGTGTCTCGACAAGATCGGAGAACGCTAAGCAGGCGCTCGTGCCCCTTATCTTCGCAAATATGCGTGCAAGAACCATCGCCACCTGTCAAGGAAGACCACGACGCTTGATTCTGGGGGTCTAAAGTGAGAGCACAAGTGTATGACTATGCGAGGAGGAACGGCCGTTGCCAGTGGGACGATCGTCCGGGCGTTCTCGCTCCCCAACGTGCTAAAATCCGATGAATTGCAGAAACGCAACGTTGCGGAAGCGACAAAACTGAGGGATTTCCTTGAGTCGAGGATGTGTATAATTCGTACGTATTTACTTTGCGTGCATCATATTCTGGTGGAATAATGATGGTCAGTAGGCGTTGCCAGCGACACGAGTACGCGCTCTGCCCGGCCCTAGAGAAACACGTGGGGTCCTTTTTATTCAAAGTCTCGCCACGCGAAAGGGGCTGCACGCAATCAGACTATTATGGTACGTATCCTTTTCGTAACCTAACGTTCCTCTTGCTGCCGACTCTCGCTCACAGCATCCATGTACAGGTCAGAAAGCCGGCGGCTTCTCAGCAGCATCGTGGCTCGTAGGAAGATCTCATCCTAACGTACTCAGCCTTCCCATATTTGCGTTGCAATACACGACGCACGCTCGCTTACCCACCAGTATGGCCAGCCTCTTTGACTAGGTTCGATCGCGAGGTCCCTTTTTCTTTTATGTCTTTTCTTTTCAAGGCGGTTCCTCCACGCGCCGTGTGACTTCCACCGAATGGATCGGCTGTGAATTACCTGCCTCAATGCGTGTCCTGCCATAGATGCGCTTTGTTCACTTGTGGCCTTCTCCCATCTCCCGAGCAAATATAAGGACCGTCCCTTCGTCCTTCGAACCGTCATCAAACCATCCCGGTCCTCTCCTCAGACCGCCACCCAAGAGCTTATAAGCCAGTCCACACTTGGCCCCTCCCCCTCTCACCAACACCCAACTCTACCTACTTCCCAAACTCGCACTTTCCTCTTCGCACCTCATACTACCTCCGGTCCACGAAACGTTCTCCGCTTCCGAAACTAAAATGCCCTCCGTCGTCCGCATCCCCATGCCTTCAAGCTCTCGCAAACGCTCGAACAGTTTCTCGTCTGGTGGCTTTGGCCAACCCATGGAGACAGGTCGTATGACGCCCTCCATCGGACACCACAGAAGCGGCAGCAGTGAGTCTCTTCTCTAGTTTCTCCGGCTCGGTGCCAACGGAGCGCTGACTATCATGTGTCCGTCCCTTCCTTGAATGCATTGTTGCGTCCCTTAGGCAACCCTCCCCCGATGCCTTCTCTCGATCGTCGATCGTCTACAACGTCGTCGTCTTCCTCGCATGTGCACTTCGTAGACCGAGCATCACTCAACTCTTGTGAGTTACAAACATACATGACGCATCTTCTCAGTCACTGACAATGACGAAAATAGCTGCTACATCGCTCTCCCAGTCGCAATCCCGTCTCAAAATACACCGTACCATCGCATGCTCTCCCGGAATGCCCGCGCTCGTCTTCGACGTTATCCACAAACCGTCGCACTCCAATATTCTCGCCGCGCAAACCATGGCTCCCGTGGCACCCCATGCACTCAACCTCCCCGCGACGATGCCCCGCGTCTCCCAGCTCACCCTCACCATCCCAGGTCTCCCGTGGCAGGTTCGCGTCACTTCGACGACAAACCCCTTACATGCCATCACCAACCTAGACGTGGTCGAATCAGTATACTCTTCGCTCCGCGTCCCCGTGTCGCGCCGCGAATGGGAGGCGCTCGGCCACAACAGCAAGTCCCAACTACGCATAACCGACGCTTACGGGAAACGCTGTGCACAAACGCGCGATTGGGAAAACGGCGTCCGCCGCTGCGACTTCCTCCTCGGACGCACCATCCTCGTCGGGATCGAGAGCAAGGCCGACGGCTCGCACGAGCTCATCTTCACGAAGTGAACGCTATCATCATCTGCCCACCCACCCCCCTCCTCAACTCAACTGTCGTAATCAGCAGCCTCAGCATCCAAAAGCTCGGACGCGCGTTCGCGCCGGGTGCTCGGTTCGGTTTCATTCCCGATGATTTTTCTTCATGTTTCATTTCCTGGACACACGTTTTCTTCATTTCCCATTTCCCGTTTCCCGCACGCTTTCCCTCCCATCTTTCGCCTCTGTTTTCCCATCTTGCTTTCTTGGTCGGTCTGGCTCCCCTTGCTGTTTGTGTTTCGCCCTGTTTTCCTCCTGTTTTCCTCCCTTGCTCTGTCTCCTCCTTCCGTATTCTTAATTCAGTAAGATAAAAAGTTCGCTGTGCGGCTTATGTTTTATTCCTTTCTATGTTTTCCTCACGCTTTCCTCATGTCACGTCACTTTTCATTCCCCTTTCTTTTCTTGACGTTTCCATCGTCTTACGATCACGACAACCCCTTTTCCGACTCCCATGGATTGACGACAATAGACGTAGTGTAGTAGTTCGAGATTTGTCTCTACTAAAACAATGCCAAACAATGACGCTTTTTGCGGATGACAATGCCTTTGTGTCGCTTGCAGTGCTTAAAATTAATGAAATCGCTTAGAACAATGGCTAGCGCTCTGAAGACGTCAAAATCGCAGAACGTGTATAAGGCGGAACGGAGATCCCGAAGCAAAGAAATTTGACATTAGGTGTACAAATGTTAGAAAACATGTTTTACATGGAAATGAACTAGGGTTTCATGCGGAATATAATAGTATTTGCGAACAAACAAACGTATAATGAATTGTGAACGTGAAGCATACATGTTGACGAGGAGATCGAGGACAGAAGTCCGGTACGTCAACAGAACAGCATTGCGAAAACATGATACAATAAACATGCACGAGCGGGGACCTATGACGGCGAAATTGCGTGATTTTTCATGAACGGGGCATTGCAGAGCGAACGCAGAACGGGCGAGATGATGATGATGAGAAGAAGGAAAGAAGGCAAAGGCGGGGGAGCGGAACAGGATGGGCACGCAAAGGCAGTGAGGACGGAGAGCCAACTTGCGAGGTATGAGCACGATGCGGCGGCGGCGAACGAAGGTAGCCAAGTAGCCGAATATGAATCAAGGTGAGAGAATACGTCGATGAGGTTCTGCCACTTGCGCGAGTGCATACAGCCAGCTTTTGGCTTCTCCATGCGACACGGCCTCGCGCGTCGTCGCGTTGCGCGCGGAGAAAGGCGGAAGCAAAAGAATAGTGACGAACCTCTTTTGGTTCCCAAGCTATCGGTGCTATGAACTTCATTTAGGACTCTCACTCACTCAAAGTTCATTCGCTCGAGGCTGCAATGCTACTCACCTTAGGGACCTGGACTTGCTCTCCTTCCCCCTGAATTTCTTATCCTTCGCCCTCTTTCTTATCCTTCGCCCTTTCTAAAATCGCCAGAATGAAATTCGGCGACTAAGTCAAACCGTTCGATTTATGCCCGCTAATAAATTCCTGGACAGCTTTTAGAAGCATTCCGTCCTGTCGTTCAGTGAGCGGCTAAACGAAGTGCGTCAGAAACACGTCATCTTTCTTGAAGATAGGAAGTCGGACCTCATCGCCTTTATGAACGCTCTATGCGTCGGTTGGGGGACCTTCTTTGAAAATTACGTCAGAATTTTTAGCAGCTCTCCACCGTCTAGACACGTCCAAGATCTCAATCGACGTCTATACCGCTCGATGAACATCAGGGACGGCGATCCGTGAGTGGGAACATACATGCTACTTACTTGTGTTGCAGATAAGCCTTGCGATCGAGCGTCGATTGCTCATCGTTGTATGAAGGAAGCCTAAGCGAAGGATAGTAGTCGGAGAAATAAAACGCGGGAGTCAGTCAAAAAGTCGACCGTGATACGCGTGAAAGACGGTATGTTGTCTGCACTTACCGGTGGGATAACAGGCAATAGTTCATAACTCCCTGGGAGGTGCGCGTTCGCGCAATATCGAATCAATGCCTTCGAGAGTCCGTCAGGTTGCTGGAGAATCAACCACTTAGCGCGGCTTAGACATGAGATTGCTGCCACAGGCTCACAGATTCGATGGCGAGCTCTCGACGGACTCCTCGGAGGCGGTTTTCGTTGGAATCTCCCTGCCATTTACGTTGTCCCCAACGTTCGATGAAATGTCTGTGCTTCTCGCCCCACGTTTGAAAGCACAGGCGGCGGGATCGCCGCATGTTTTTCCTCTCTGATTATAGGACCTGACCGTCGCAGTCTCGTCAAAGGATCCCCATCAATTACTCCTCCGCCAAAGCCATCGATACGGCCGCCTCAAACGAATTGTTCGCGCCTGGCTGAAGTCCTAGCGGAGAACACGTCTGATGCACGAACAGTGTTGATGAACCGTCCGCAACATTTGCAGGTGCATCTCCAGCGAGCCGATCTTATCCTCGTCGCCGCTCGCCGCTGGTTTGCCCAGAAGGCGGTATGCATTCCACACCCGCTGCGAAGGTGCTAATTGTCTGTTTTTAATCACTTTGTGCGCCATATAACATATCTTTTAAAGACCCCTTTTACCCTCGATGACAGGAAAATCGTTGAAGCTGATTCTTGTCTCCGCTTTCAAGTTGTCTACCGATCGTCCATGATGGGATTATCATCTTGTGTAACAGGGACGTCCTCCCGTGCCCGGAGATCCGTCACGCAAGGATATACACCAGCTTCGAGCCTCATTTCTTGTCAAAATTTCGCCATGGATGAGTGCGTCTCACCTAAGTTTCTCTCTTGAAGATATATTCATTGAGATGTTCTTAGAAATGGACATCATTGAAAACAAGAGATCCAAATTGCGTGTACGTGATTACTGCGTAAGTGATCACCATAAACACCTCTTGAATATTCAATTCTTGAATTTGTACTCACCGACTGTAATGCGGCTCGTGCAAAGTACCACGTCCTCCAAATGTAAATCAACGGGAACATGGACCATGGTAAACGATTCATACCGGTTGATAGACTGATCTTATAACCCACTGCGGAATACGGTATAGTTGGCCAGGTACTTGCACTGTTTTCCATTCGGACAGCATCTCCTGTGGTAGTCTGGGGAACCTGGCTGTCAGATAATCAATAACAAATCACAATCCGAGGCTGACCTGAAAGGAACTATGCTCTTCCCGCCGATGATATCATAAAATGCCATTGGATGCCAAATGGGCTGTAGTTTCTGACGTACTTCTATTCTGCTCAAGCTGCGATGGTGCAGCGTGGGCATAGAATGAAGTTAAATATTTAATAGTGAGTATTCGATGAACGCGTGGAGAAAAGCGTGGTGGTAGTGGTGGTGGTGGCAGCCTCTTGGGAGACATTTGGCTCTTTCGCAAACGGTCGTTTATGATCAATGAATTTAAAAAAAAAGAAAATATGACGCGTTACCTGAAGATCTGCCAACGGCCCAAGTCGCACTTCTCTCCTTCAGTAAGACCCATGGAAGTCACCGTAAATGATTGATGTTGAAAGAGGCAAGCAAGACTCTTCACTGGCACAAGTTCGCTTGTAGTAATACGCGCCGTTTCCTCGCTTTATCGCGTTGAGCGACAGTGTTTTAGTCGACCCGATCATTTACTCATGGTCCTTGAAGTCATGGCTTCAGGTCGTTGGAGAGAAGGGACCAAAGAGGGCCAGAGACGTTCGTTGTCGTTTAATCTTGGCAGTTGCTCTCGAACACAGTAGCGTGGGATTGTTTTGTGTCGGAGTTCAAATTTAGGCTTTCCTCGTCTTTCTTTTCAAGATTTTCTTTACGACGTCTCAAAAAAGGCCTCAAACTTCAGAACATCGATATCCGTCTGCGACCCCAAGCTGCATAATTTGGCTTCAAGATGATCTTTATCTCCTCGCAGGATTCCCACTTTCATTTCCTGCGGCGAGGCCCCCGCCATGCCACAAGACCAGGACGAAAGCTATGTAAATCCAGTAATGCTCTAGATGTCCTTGAATTTTGAAATGTCGAACCACACAGGAATGGACTACAGTCCAGACTCGTCTCATGCTTCGATAGGTCGCTAGCTATTAGCCACTGCGACGGCCGGCTCGAAGTTGTTTGAAGATGAGAAAACGATGTGCTAATAGGACTCTGAGTACGTGTTATGTATCATTTTCGATGTACAAGAGTCGGTGACAGGTCCTTGTGTTTTCCGGTGAGAAAATGAACTGTGCACATTACATGTATTAGGATTACAACAGCCTCACTCGTGTAGCATCAAGAAGTTCAGCGCCTCGCCATGACCTTCTTAAGAGGACCCAGGTAGCGTTATCCAGATCACTTTCCCCCTCTTCGCTCACTCTGACACACCGTGACTATCAGAACTGATCACCACTCTGCTCATGCCGTCAATGACACGGAACCCGGAAGTCGACGTCTACGTGAAAGAGCTGTCGAAACTCAAGTACGGCTATCCTTTGTATGATCCTGATCCAGCAGGCTCCTATGATAGGGTACGGATTGGGGACGTCGGATATGTCACGCATTATGGGTGTTTCCTTCGCCTCTTCAACGTCTTTTTCCCAGAAGGCCATCCCATCAACAATTATGGTGTTCCGGAGGGTTTCCGTCCCCTCCCGCAAGCACTACAGGAGCCACGCAGGTCACTTGCTATGCAACCTGGAGTTATATGCTCTTCACACGTCCGCAGACTAGAAGGGGGAACGACGTTCGATGGGTGAGTGCAAGTTCGCTATGAATTGGCTTCGTTAAATTCATTTTATACTTCAACCGCAGCGGTATGCTTCCCGCTGGTCTGACCGTTCGGTTATCGTGTACAGACCAACAAGGCGCCGCGCTGATAATCAAGCGTCCGGCGGTTCGCGAGGACATCTTAAGCGAATTAATCTTGAAAAACCTTCTCAAGAAAAATTACGAGTCATGGGTTTCTTTCGCTCGGGATAGCTTGATGAGAGATATCGGCGTCAGTGATTTATTGCTTGTGTCGGGTCACATTCTCACAAACGAATGGGCTACGGCAACCGTTGTGGAGAAGACTCGAAACTGTGAAATACAATTCAGCGCGGGCTCGACCCCTTTCGGAAACGCTTCCGCTTCAGTCTGGGGATCATGGACGTCTTCCGTCAGTCTACCTCTGCGATTTGGACCGGTTCCCCTCCCTCCAGCCGCCCCCGAAACCGATGTCCATTTTGGTTTCGCCACAGGAAGTTTCTCGAACTCATCTGATTCCTCCGGAGCACACACCTCACTTCCCTCGAGGACTGTGAACGAGCAAATCCCTAACCAGTGTATCTTCTTGCTCGCTTATCGCATTCTAACGCGAAGACTCCTCCCAGCCCAAATCAAAGCCGCAGCGGAACCCAGGGACGAGAGTGGAAATGGATTTGATACAGAAAAGAATTATCAGATAGGAATCCGGGCAGGGATAAACTCTGATGACGATTCCAACTTCACAGGGGATGCATTTAACACCTCCAACCCACCTGTATGTCAATACTATCATTCAAAGCCCTCGGCTCACAGTCAATTTTAAAGCAACACGGTATATACGACGCAGCTCGGGAATACATATTTTTGGTCAGTTCTATTGCTTGCATTCACGATCTTCAAATAAACCGTTCAAAGAATTCCGATGCGGATATTGCAGTGCTCAGCGACAACGACGTGTATAGATTTGTGAGTACACAATATCGATAACAAGACCATTGTTCGTTGATATACGGAATAGAACCTTCGAATGAGCAACGAGGAGAAAGAAGTAAAGGAAGAACCGGTGAGCCTAAACTAAAATCACAAATTTTATGACTTTACAATCATCTACTTTTGGCGATTACAGCTTGGAACGGGTGAAATTACACCCGCCACACTTCCCGTTGTAGTAGAATTGGTCAATGGAGTCAAAGGTGTGTTGTTACCCTTCAAACTTCAAGTTTCATCCTTTATTTTATTTCGAAGTTGGCTCTTTTGAGTTTGAAGACGAAGAAAAACTTCCTTTCTTTACTCGTGATAACCTGGAAAGTGAATTTGCCAGTGGTGAGATCTTCTTGTCCTACCTGCCTCGATGACGCTGACGATGTTTGCATGCATTAAACCGTCAATTTGTTATCATGTTACAAATTCTGTTGGCAATATGAAGGGCGTTTCTACGAAGAGGGAGCGACCGTCATAAATCTCACATTAGACTCTTCGCGCGGTGATGACGTATTCGCTCCCGGGGGCCACAAGCATAAGGACCTGAAGGACATCGGCGCTGCATTTGCAGTTGTTGTGAGTTTCCGTGCTTGCTGACAACCTTATCCTGACTTGACTTCGAATCTTCCTCTTTCATTACTCCTTTCACTGCATGGAAGGCCGTGTTCATCGCTTCTTTAAGCGTTAAGTTCCTTTCATATACGCACGACATCTTCGTCGAAAAATCGTCGAGTACCCAGGCAACGCGATTGGCTGAGGACGCGGTTGTATCCTTGTTCTTTATAACTGTCGTGTTATCGAGCATGGCTGCTATTGAGTTCACGGCATTACAACTGCTGCGCAGCGGAACCTCAGTACTCACGGAAAAGCCATCGAACGCTCCTCTTAAAGTGGGGGAAAAGAGCAAGGGACCTACAGGAAGTAGAAGAGATCAACGAAAACGGCACGCTCGGAAGATGGCCGAAAACATGACCGTGACCTCCATTTATCTTCTCTTTCTTTCCTGTGTAACTCTGTTCGCTGGTATTTTCACATTTGTTTGGGCTTATCAAACGCGGCTGGTTGCTGTAGCCGTCACTATCGTCTTCGGTCTATGGTTCATCATATCGCCTGTCCTATATGTTACAAGCTTCCTTATCTCGTTCAAGTTGATTTAACTTTTATTATAGATTTATTGCAATCTCTTCATTTTTAGTAGCACCTACGTTGTACTAGATTACGTGTCTTCCTACTCGGGGGTTTTTTTGGTCGTTCCTTGCAAGAAAATGGTGATCCAAGAAAATGGTGATCAAACTATTGCAGACTCCTACTCAGTCTTGTTGAAGGAGGAGAAACTATCCACTCGTCTCGCTCAAATAAATTAAAAACTGACCTCCTACCTCTCAGTATCGTAGTTTACACGGTGCAAGGTATTGTTCTCTGAGGGAAAACACCTCTTTTGCTCAAAATGAGTTCGTAGATGGTTGAGTTTCTCGTTGGTGCTACGCTGACATAATAGGCTCCGGCATTCCGGTTACCACCGGTTATAGCTAGAGGGGGGTGTCCCAATACAATGCGGCCAGACGCTTTAAAAGCGGACACGGTTCCCAAACCGTACGCTCCTAAAAGCGGCTGGGGACGAGACTACAAACCACTCTCGCTGCTGAGGGCATCGTATAGGCGCACTTCTATATATGGTGGTGGTGTTGCCTACGTCGTGGTTACTGTAGCTGCACCTCTCCTTTGGTTGGTAGTCTGGTCACGAGACTACATCCTGCACAGACGTTTTCCTCACCTCTCGTTTACTCTCGCGGCTGAGCTTTCTTTAACTTCACAGGAATGTCGCCGAAGCGTAATATCGATGAATCTCTCCGAGTTCGAAAGATAGTTGCAAAAGAAAGAAATTACAATGGAATGGGGAGATGGAGCGTACTTATAGTAGCATATGTACAATCGAAGACATAGATCTGGTGCGGTAAATGGAACAGCATTGCAAAAATATAGTACAATAGACATGCATGGACGGGACATGTGACGAGAAAGTAGCGAGATAGAGTATGAATCGAGCATTGCAGAACGAACACAGAACATGCGAGATGATGACGATTAGAATGAAAGAAGGCTGAGAATGCGTAGGAACGGGATGGTCAAGCAAAAACAGTGGGAACGGAGAGCAAACTTGAGAGGATGCTATGCGGCGTGATGCCCACGATGCAGCGGCGAGCCAAGGTAGCGAAGAGGCGAATATGAATCAAGGTGAGAACTTGTCGTTGAGGTTCTGCGCGAGTGCATACAGTCAGCTTTTGAATTTACCAAGCGGCCACGGCCTCGCGACCTGACGCGGTGCGATGCAAAGAAATGATACTCACAAGTCTTTTCTGGCTCCCAAGCTAACGGCAAACGATTTCATTCAGAGTGTTATTTTTTTTAAAGTTCAAAGACTCGAGGCCGCAATGCTTACCTGAGGATCCTGGATAGGTTTGTACTTCACCACGAAATCCTCCCACTCGTCCTCATCTTTATTCTTTGCGCTTTCGATGACGGACTCCATGAATTTAACATCTACGCCCTTGAACGCGCTGGCCTTCCGCTGGTGGTCTTTCGATCCCTCTCGATAATCCTTCCGTAGCTTGTAGAAATGAAGCATTTCTATCGCCTGGTTGTAGAGCGAGCGGCTAAACGGGACTGCGTCAGAAACACATCACTCTTTTCGAAGATAGGAAGCCGGACCTCATCTCCTTCATTAGATCTTTATACTTCGGATGAGGGTCGTTGTCTGAAAATTTTACGTCAACCTCGAGACTTTGGCGCCGTTGAGCCGTCTAGACACACCTAAGATCTTTATCAACGTCTACGAGAATCCATGAACGTCAGGGACGATATTCCGTGGACGAGAACATACATGCTACTCACTTGAGTCACGGATAAGCCTTCAGGTCCTTCAAATGTTGACTGTTCATCGCTGCAAGAAGCGATGGAGATCTATCGATGACCGCGGCTCAAGTCAGAAAAAAACAAATGTGATCCGCGTGGAAGACGGCGACCAGAATACACTTACGACATCAGGATAGCCAGCATCGTTCATTACACCTTTATTCGAGCAGGTGCATACCATCGGCTCGGGCGACGCTATTCTCTGGTTCTCAGACAGCGGTGAATAACTGATGGATGATTCGACTTCTGCAACTCCGTTCTCCTGAATCGCTGTCATCGTACTTCTCTTGCTGAGAGGGTGTGGCAGATAAGTTCCCTCAGAAGCGGCCTTCGGTGACATCACTCCTTTGATTACGTCGTGCCTAGCGCCGAATGAAAAAACGTCCATGGTTTTCGCCCTGCGCCTGAAGATCTTAGGCGGCCAGCTAATTCTCGCATGTCGTAGGCAAGAAAGAACTCCCTTATCCTTTTTGTGCGCCAATGGCCTCGACAGATTGAAAGCGACGCTATCTACCATTGCACCGTTTTGCATCGCCGACGCGATCGACGGAGCGATCGAGTTGGTCCGTTCCGGAATTTGATCGAAGGGAAGACTGCAACTTCTGCAAACACGAGGATGACGGCGCGACGGCGACGAGGGGCGGGTTGTTGTCGTCTTTGAGGTACTTGTCGAGGTCTCTGTGGGCTTGGAAGGGTCCTCCGGGTTTAGCGACATCGATCGTGTCCGAATCTCGAGGCGCTCCACGCCTTGAATTGCATGCCCTTCAACGTACGACGTCTTCGACATCTCCTGCTGGTTGTTCCTGCCGGTGGGCTGCACGCGGATCGAGCGTTCGCTGTAATGAGACCTGCGGCGTAAGGGGCGGTTGGGAATGACGCGAACTGGCGACGATGCGGGTTTGTCTTCATTTGCAATCGGCTCGGTGGGATCAGGGATGCACGTCGATTGCACCCTCGTCAGTTTTGCTATGGGGGTATCGATCAGAAACCTAACAACACAATAAACCATTTGCCGAGAGCTCACCGAAACCAGGCGTCTCAAAGCTCGCCTTCAACGATTTCCACCAAAAAGGGTGCACTGCGCGGTTACATTCGTAGTGCTTGAGGTCTGAGAGCCGATGAGAATTATATTCGAAATTTTAGAAATAGAAATATCATTTACCCAGCGCCGTCCCCGCGTGGCACATATCATAGATGGCCTATGATTTCAAGTAATGAGCGGGCGTCAATGAAAGTAACGCTAAAGACTCACGGTAAGGCGAGCACCCACAGGGAGGTCCTTGACCATGAGCTTGTGCATGTCCTGGATTTTCATTGGTATCAGATGTCGCGAGGATACATGGCTCATAGAAACTTACGTTATCCAGAATGAGAGTTTCTGGTTCATAACCTCCCCCCTTCGCAGGTTTCGCGTCATATGGAACAAGGGCTGCACATAAACTTGAGAAATAGCTTCATGATCCACGAGTGGTGATACTCACTTTCATCCATGCCGTCCGGCTCTTGATCCTCAGGGCCGCAGGGAACCTGGTCCCCATGGCCAGAGTCTGTCTAAGTTTTGAGATATGTAAAACCGTAGAAACCATAGCACATACAATGAAAAAAGAAACTGTCGCCTGGCTTAGCTCCTTTCACGAGATTTGTAATTTCGCGAAGCTGGAACCCAACAGTAAATAATCAGCCCGTGATATTCCGGAAAACGAGACAGAATGGCGTACAATATTAACCCTAGTTGGGCGAAGATGAGTGAATTTCTTCTTCTTCATATTCTGCCTGGTATCCAACAGCATGACTATATCCTTCTCTTTGTATCCGTAATGGCCTGGAAAAGACGGAAAGAGAGTTAGAGGTAAATTCTTCCAAGACGACAAGCTGACGCACCCTGTATGAACTTGCTCAACATAGTACAGTCCTTGTGCGGTCCTCTGAGGTTGACTGGATGAGAGTCGGGAGTGTTAGCAGCTTGTTTTCTGTTCTTGTAGACAATGCCAATGAAGAGCGCTCGCTTCACGGGCTCGTGCTTTGAGCTCTCGCCGTCCTTGACGGGTGATACGTTCGAGGCCGCGTTCGTTGTCATTGTGGACCAAGGTTGTCTGGAGCAACAGTTTCTATCCAAGAAAGAGTATTCTGCTTCACTGGAGTGAGTAAGACTGGCGAAGAGGGCACGAAAGTACGCTCGACGCACCTGGTCACCTGGGCCTTCTTAGAACCGGCAGAAGATCTGCGTTAATGATTGTCTTTCAGAGCGCCTGCCCCGAATCTCTTCGCTTGCTGGTTATATAGCAGATCCTCGCGTCGACGGTGTGCGATCAGGAAGAGTGCGTCAACGTCGTCAATCGGTGTGATGGACAGATGCCTGGCCGTCGAACAGATGGATGGCACGCGACGCGCGAAAGAGCTATGACTCGAGTCCCTCTTGAGCTCGTCGACGAGCTCGTTGGTGGACCCCTGTCGTCGTGGTGAGAGTTCAAGAGTGGGCAACGTTCTCCATCGACGTCTGCCGCCTCGTTTTATGAGGATTCGGTCCTGTGCAACGCTCTGCAAGGGAAAGGCAGGACAAGCCACACCACGGGGGAAATATATTCGTTCCTATTCTGGGCAAAAATGATCGGCCACGCGTTCGGGAGCTTCGGAACGTTTGGACAAGAAAACACATTCTATCCGACGAAATAGATGGCTTCGAGAAACCCATGGACCTCTCATTCCTAGAGTCTATGAAGGATCTCGCTCGCCAGACTGTAAAGGAAATTTCTGTCTATTTTTCTTTCTTTTTCAAACATTGTTCAACCCGGGCGGAAGCAAATATTTAATAGGATTGGATAGCTTCTTGTCCGGCCAGAAAACACGACTCCCGAGAGAATACGAATTCTGGTTCGTCAAACACAACACGCCCGAACTCTTTGTATTGAGGCCAACCCGAGAACGTGTACGCATTCTAGTATTTCGTCTTCACGAAATGCACCAAGCAATAGTCGTGCAAATGTCGCCGAGAACCCCAGAGATCTTTAACAAAGTAGCACTGAGTTCGGCGAAACTGACGAGCAATCACAGCACCGTTGACACCAGCGGTGTAGCTTCCATGGAAGCCAGTGTCATTGTTTCATATACCACAAACACGATATCAGTAAGTGCATGTCGTAACTTGAAATCAAAGGTAATAGTTGCTATACTGCTGTATCAAAAATTTTTAACCACTCATATGCATCTCTGAGGCGATACTAAAGCCTACTATCACACTTTCTGCAATGTGACGCACAACCGTATCACTTCACGTAGGACTAGAAGCGTACTCCTTCACATCTCGGAGCCCACTCGAGATCAAATCCCGTTGGTCGAAAGGAAAGAAAGCTCTCGTCTGATGGAAGAATGCGTTCGTGCGTGTTCATCTAAAGGCTTTGATGCACTGCTCGCATCGCCCTCCACATGTATCTGACATAACGCTAGTAACCTCCGTCAGATTCGGCGTTTTGTAAAGCAAAGCAAAGGCGTGTTCGTGGTGAGCCCAGCTATTTCGGCAGCCATCAATTCATCAGCGGCGATCAGCGGCATCACTGGCAATACGGCGGATGCTTTGATTTGTTGGCGTCTCACCACGCGTCCTTTCTTTTTCACCAGCAACCTCCGTCAGAGTTTGCCAGAAGTCTCCATCCTTTCCCAAACGTACAATTGTACTCGAACTGCGTTGAAACTGCTAGAGACGAACGTCGACGGACATGCACAAGAGATGGCTCAAGCACTCCGGGATTCTCGGTCCTTCCACATCATCTGCCACTACATTTTTTCACGAATCGCGATGAAGTGAAGCACAAGTGCATCTCTTCCATGTCCTTTCAACCAACGCGATACGCTTATGACCTCGCCTCCGAACCTATTATGGGTAGGTACAGTGGAGCTCAGACCAACTGACTGGCGATCCTGCAACTGTCGCGACGATAAAACCCCCATTTGAAATCCTTACGGCATTATGCATTGAATTTCCTCATGCTCAAGTTTTTTATATCGCATAACTCAATGGCATGGAACACGAGAGCCGTAACCTTCTCTCGTTGTCGTGCTTATATATCGGAAGTTGGTATCGGGTGTCCTCCAACTCGCCCAACCGAACGCCATGCTTGATGTCTACGCTCCCAAGTTTCTCGCTGGCATCTGCGCTATAGCAGTATCATTGCTGGTCGGTAGCGTTCTTCGAAAGCAGTTCACGCAATCCAAGAAGCTCCCGTACCCACCTGGACCCAGGAGGCTTCCTCTCATAGGCAACTTTTTCGATCTACTACCGCAACAGCTCTGGGAGAACGCGGTTGAATGGGGTAAAGAACATGGTGCGTCATGATGATGCAGGTCAAAGTGACGACCAGATTAACTGTCGCGTTAGGGGACCTGCTTTATCTAGAGACCTTTGGTCAAAAGATCTTAATCGTCAATTCATACGAGTACGCCAAAGAGCTGCTTATTCGCAGGTCTGCGATCTACTCATCGAGGCTTAAACCCATCATCTCCGAACTGTAAGGTGTAATCACAGATGATCTATAGCCATATCTGATGACTGCTCACCCGTTTCACCATCTACAGACAAGGTTGGGAATGGTTTACGCCTTTCACTCCCTACGGAGAGGATTTTCGAAAACATCGGTCTTATCAACATCGATTTGTTGGCTCTCCGGAGACGATCAATTATAAGGATATCCAGCTGGCAAAGACTCATAGAATGCTGAAAGCAATCTTGGACGATCCAACGGAGTACGGAGAGCATGTGCACAGGTACGGGAGTTATCAGACTTCGTTGGTATCATAGATGAATAATTTCCTTTCTCAAGTCTCCCTGGTTCCGTAATTCTGATGAATGTTTATGGACATGAAGGTACTGAAATATTTCCAATCAAATTCAGCAGTATGATTTAATGGCGAGTCTTCTTAGTGGAAGAGAACGACCACTACGTAAGCCTCGGAAAGCAAGGCGCTTACCACGCGACCAACACCCAACAATACACGTTCCTGGAAGTACTACCATGGTGTAAGTGATGAAAGTCCTCATATTTTATATCTGGCATCGATACTCAAGCTTCGCGCAATAGTGAGATATCTTCCTGAGTGGTTTCCGTGGGCCGAGTTTCCCCGTGTAGCCAAAGAAGTTAGGAAAATATCTCATGCGATGCAGTACGATCTGTACCGTCTAGCTCAGAAAAAGATTGTAGGGGGAATTGTATTTTAAACAACGTCCTTTTCGCTCACCAACCTAAAGGCGCAAGGCACCTTGAGAGAATGCATTACATCTGTCTTTCTTTCAGAAAATACCCGCGAGGATGGCTCTGTTCTCGACGAGGATCTCTTCACTGGAGCAGCAGCGACACTTTACATGGGTACGCCCTGCTTTCTACTCGTTGGCCTGAACAAATCTGAATGATGTCTGTAGGTGGTGTCGATACGGTAAATTCAATTCTAGATCAAAAACTATGATAAACCATTGATCCGCCGACGTACCAGTCTGCTACAGTGATTATGACCTTCTTCTTGCAAATGCTCAAGAATCCCGAGGCTCAAAGGCGTGCACAACTGGAGATTGATGACATCGTAGGAGCAGAGCGCCTCCCGACCTTCGAGGACATGCAAGATTTGCCTTACGTTCGCGGGATCTGCACTGAGGTCTTGAGGTACCATTTTCTCTTGAAATCGTCAAATTTGTGCCCTGACAAACTCCTTGTGTAAAGGTTTGCTGTCGTCGTACCGCTGAGTACATGTTCATAGAGTGACTCCATAAAGCAGTTTAATCTTCAATTTTTTCAAAAAATGTTTTAGTTCCTGCCCACATGACAACCGAGGACGACGTTTTCCAAGGCTATCAAATTCCAGCAGGAACTCTCGTCTTCGCAAACTCATGGAAAATTGCGTAACTGATTATGTCGAAACGCCGTATTGACCCAAGTTGTAGGGCAATGGCGTTCAACCCGGAATATTTTCCAGAGCCACACAAATTCAAGCCGGAACGATGGCTTCAGAAAAGTGTACAAGGACCTCGGCCAAACGACTTTGTCTTTGGTTTTGGACGTAGGTAAGCATCGTGACGCAGTGCTTCTAGTATTTATTCATTGAGAGTAATCGATCTCTGTCCAGAGTTTGTCCTGGGCAAGATTGGGCGGAAAAACTGGTTCGTTCTGGATATAAGCATAAAACTGCTGTGCTGACTACTCCGTTCTTAGCTATTCATCGTCGTTTCCTCCATCTTAGCTACGTTCAGCATCGAGCGCGCTATTGGAGACGATGGCAAACAGATTTCTCCGAACGAGGAGTACGCGCTTGGCTTTCTAAGGTGAGAATCCCAGTGATTTACTAGTAAATTTGCGCATCGCTATCATTTTTAACCATCATATCAGGCAACTAGGACCATCCAAGTGCAAGATTATTCCGAGGTCTCCGAAAGCAGTTTCACTGATCGAGAATTCGGTCCTCGCCAAATAGTTATCTTACATGTAGGCGCATACACAAGATTTGGCATTGTGGTACGCGAAATCGAATTGGAGTCGAGCGAGGCTTCGACATTGGGAAGTCGAGATATAAGCGTTCGATAGCAATTTCTTTGATCTCATCCACTATCTCTTGGCTTCGACTTCGACAGTGTCGATACCTTGCAGACTTTAATTCGTTCCGGGGTTCTCGGCTTCGTCAATTGCCGATCGCGGGAGAGATGCTTCAAAAATGGCAACGCTCGGCATTGCCCGCCTTGTTTGGTTCGTTGCGTCTGTTGCGTCGCGTCGACAACCACGAATGCCCAAGTTGCTTTCGATTTTACGACGGAGTCACGCCTTCTAACCTATGCTCATAACGAACTCGACGTGTCTCATCCGTAAATTGATTAATTGAGCGGAAACCCCGACAATGACTTCAACGATCCTCGACTCGGAATCGACACCAAGCATCGTGTGCATCGACGTTTCTGTTCTCAGTGTTCTGAGTTCCTTTTGTCGTTTCTCTGGGTGCACGGCGTGATGATATGAAGGCAAAGGGATGCGAGGTATGTAGTATGTGGCCTTATCGTGGTCTACTACTCAGAATATGCTCAGGTCACGGGTAACGTCGTTGTTCAAGTCAAGCAAGGTCCTTACCATCTTCATACCTACTCGTGCCCTTCTCAACCCGATGGCAGCCGCGTAAGAGCGCATCACTGCGCTTGCCTATGTTCGATGGTACGTTGTTCTGCCGCCCCGTCTTTCCTCCCTCCTGACGTCGGCATCCACTCGAAGTCCGTCTCAAGGAATCATCAGTCCCCGTCATCGTTGCGGTATTTGGAAGCTCGATTTCCCCTGTATTCCCCCTTACTCAGAGATTTCAGTCCGATGACAGAAACAATACGTATCTCTGGCCACCTTACCTGAGATCAAAGCGTCACGTTGCATTGGTGTAAAGCTCTTATATTTCATTCCCAAGTCCACCCACCTACCGGCATGTCGAGAACCCCTCTCGAAGCCCCTCCATGTTCAACATTCATTTTTTCAATCTACTGGCGGCTTTCTTCGGCGCGATAGCACTTACAGTGCTAGTAGCCAGGTCATTTCGATTGAAGTACAAGAAACTTCCGCACCCGCCTGGCCCTAAGGGGCTTCCAATCATTGGCAATTTCTTCCACCTGCTACCAAAGCAGCTCTGGGAAAATGCAGTCGAGTGGGGTAAAGAATATGGTGCGTTTCATTGATACGACTCATCGCAACAGCAGATTGACATGCTACGAAAGGCGATTTGCTTTATCTTGAAACTCTCGGACAAAAAGTCTTGATCGTCAACTCGTATGAGGACGCAAAGGAGCTGCTTGCTCGCAGGTCTGCGATTTATTCATCAAGGGCGAAAGCTACCATGCATGAACTGTATGACACAAGCACAATTCTCAGATGAATTTCCATCGAATTGACATGCTGTAGAGCACACTGGGAATGGGTATCGACTTTCATCCCTTACGGCGAAACGTACCGGAAGCATAGGTCCTTTCAGCAGCGCTTCGTCAGCTCACCAGAAGCGTTCGACTACATGGATATTCAACTGAAGAAGACACACAAAATGCTGAAGGCCATCTTGGACAATCTAGAGGAGTACGGGGAGCATGTGGAAAGGTAAACAATGATATCTTTCCTCTCTATCCGAAAAATGCCAATAGTACAATGATTCAATCCACCAGTCTCCCAGGGTCCGTCATCTTGATGAATGTTTACGGACACGAAGGTAAGCTAGCGAAAACATTGACCAGTTATCGAACTCATTCGCAGCTCTCTCCTCAGTGGAAAAGGATGACCACTACGTGAACATTGGGAGACAAGGCACATACCATGCTTCAAACACTCAAAAATACATATTCTTGAATGCAATTCCATGGCGTAAGCTCTATTTCTCTGCATCTTTTTCTTGAAACTCTTAGCGAAGATGTTCACAATAGTGAAGTACTTACCTGAATGGGTTCCATGGGTTGATTTCCCTCGTGTGGCCAGGAAATCCAGAATAATATCACACGCGATGCAATACGAACTGTACAATCTGGCGAAGAAAAAACTTGTACGAGAACGCACACACATACACAGCCGGTCTCACATTTATCGTCGTGTAGACACAGGGAACTTTGGGAGAATGCATGGCATCCATTTTTCTTTCGGAAAATACCCGTGAGGATGGGTCTGTCACCGATGAGGATGCCTTCACCGGAGCGGCGGCGACCCTCTACATGGGTACGTGTCATACAGATCTTGCTTTCTGCTGGCTGAAACTGTCAAAACTATCAAGCCGGGGTCGATACTGTATGAAAGTTCTCTAGAACGCATTTTTAGAAGCTCTAACACTCTCGCGCTAGTCTGTTACAGCCATTATGACCTTTTTTCTGCAGATGCTCAAGAATACTGAAGTTCAACGGCGAGCACAATTGGAGATCGAGAAAGTAGTAGGCTCCGACCGTCTTCCGACATTCAATGACATGCAATACTTACCATACGTTCGCGGAGTCTGCGCTGAGGCTTTGAGGTGATTCGCCCCGCTCAATGACTAGCTCACAAAGTAATCCTCTAATTCAAGGTTTGCCGTCGTCCTCCCATTAAGTAAGTTCGCCTCCTTTCGAGTTGCTCTTTGCATTCAAATCGTAGAATCAAGTTCCCGCTCACCAAACAACCGAGGATGACGAGTTCCAAGGCTATTGTATTCCTAAGGGAACGATCGTCCTTGCGAATGCGTGGTGCGCTTCATATGTGCCCGTTGATGCACTATATTGACCATCTTTCAGGGCGATGGCGTTTAATCCAGAATATTTCTCGGATCCTTATGCTTTTAAACCTGAACGTTGGCTACCTGGTGCCGTGAATGAGAATGGCCCTCGTCCAAACGATTTTGTGTTTGGTTTCGGGCGAAGGTAAGCATTGCCCTAAGTCGAGCAATGCAAATGATTGATAACAATTGTTTAGGGTTTGCCCTGGACAAGATTGGGCTGAAAAGATGGTTCGTTTCGTATTCACTATCTTAAAGCTTTGATTTGGAGATGCTGACCGCTATGCTACTCGTAGCTTTTCATCCTCGTCTCTTCCACTCTAGCTACATTTAACATCGAATATGCCATTGGAGAAGACGGCAAACCCATTGTTCCAAACGAGGAATATGCACCGGGTTTCCTTAGGTATGTTTCTCACTCTCGGATCTATGAAGTTTCTAATCATTGCCTCCAGACAACTGGGACCACCGAAGTGCAAAATAACACCAAGGTCTCTGAAAGCAGCGTCGTTGATTGAAAGCTCGATCCTCGCTGAGTAGGCATCGTGCCGATGCGTGCGTTTGTCGATTGGACTAGAGAAGCATTTTGCAGAGTCAAAAATCAAATAAACTTACTTCATCGACGCCTCACCTAAGAACTTCAAATCTGTTAGGATTTATACTCACTGTCTTCGTTCAAACGTTCAAGCTCGACGAGGATTGAGTGAGTGAGTGAAAGACCTTCTCGGCATTGCGGATGCCGCGATCAAAGGCATACCCTGCAAAAAGTATTCTCTTCTCACGCTTCGATCATGCATTTTCTCCCTCCCTAGTCTCGTCCCCAGACCTTTCCTGCGGATCCCGGCGGATGGGAAAGAGCTCAGCCAATGGGACACGAGATAAAAAAAAAGTTCCCACAAAAAATCGGAAGGAAACGGGAACCGAACTTCCGCAGGAAGGTCTGGTCCGAATTGTATAGGGACTATTAGACCCCCCACGGCACGGTTCCAGAACTCGCCCTCCTCGCACTTTAAAAAATTTTCTGAGTGCGTAGAAATTAGCAGATCACTGTAGATAATGGTTTGAGCAACTCACAAAAATCATTGAAGTTGACGGGATAGCAGGACAAACGAAAGAACGAGCTGCCGAAAGGCGTGCCGAGGGGGGTATAATAGTCCCTATACAGTCCGGACCAGGCGCAACTGTGTTACAGTAAAGTATGTCCCTGAATGGTGCCCATGGGTGGATTTCCCTCGGGTCATTCGGGAGGCCAAGAAGATATCCCATGCGATGCGATATGAGTTGTATAATCTGGCGAAGGATAAACTTGTACGAAGAAAGTCACGTCACGATAGCTTTACTGACCGGTGCACTGTGATCAGGCTCAGGGAACTTTGCGCGAATGCATGACGTCTATCTTTCTTTCGGAAAATATTCGCGAAGACGGATCCATCGTCGACGAGGAGGCTTTCAACGGAGCGGCAGCTTCTCTTTATATGGGTAAGTGACAACCGTAAACTAATTAAACAAACGGGCTGACGTGTGGCATTAGGCGGTGTTGACACTGTAAGTTCAATATTTCGATACTAAATATCCGGAGCATTGACTCACATTTCGACGCGCTAGACGGTCACATCGGTCATGACCTTCATTCTTCAAATGCTCAAAAACCCTGAAGTTCAACGACTTGCCCAGCTTGAAATTGATGAGGTCGTAGGAAGCGATCGTCTGCCGGCATTCAATGATATGCAGGACATGCCCTACGTGCGTGGCGTCTGCGCAGAAGTTTGGAGGTGCGTCATTACTTTCGCCAAATTTCTACCGCAGATTTTGAAGCCTTTGTTGTGTCTAGACTCACTGTAGTGTTGCCGCTGAGTATGTTGCTAATTTCGTAGGAAGCTTGATAGTCGCGAATTTTACATTGTAGTACCTGCGCACCAAACGACCGAGGACGATGAGTACGAAGGTTATCATATTCCTGCGGGTACCACTGTTTTTGCGAATGCATGGTGAAGTCGGACTAATTGAATCCCCGTCTCATTTCTGAAACGTCTTCTACAGGGCGATGGCGTTTAATCCGGAGTATTTCCCGGATCCGTACGAATTCAAGCCCGAACGTTGGCTCGGCGAGAAGGTTCATGGGCCTCATCCAACCGATTTTGTGTTTGGTTTCGGACGCAGGTATGCATTTACGACCCTAGTGCCAGCCGAGATCTACGATGAATTTTTCATTGATTTTTTCAGGATCTGCCCGGGACAAGATTGGGCGGAGAAACTGGTGAGCCTTGTACACTCAGAGTCGAATTACTGATCTAATTTCAAGAAATAGCTGTTCATTGTGGTCTCTTCAATGTTATCAGTGTTTAACATTCAGAGCTCTGTCGGAGAAGATGGCAAACCAATTCCTCCGAACGAGAATTATTCTCTGGGATTCCTCAGGTAAGCATCGTTTACTCAAAGATCGGGGAAGCTTCTCGTATGACTCGAATCCTTTAGACAGCTGGGTTCATCCCAGTGTAAGATCACACCTAGGTCGCTGAAAGCGGCGTCATTACTCGAAAACTCGGTCTTTGCGAAGTAGTTATAGCATTGTTTCTGGTGTAAATAATCGTATCGATTCAATTATCTTATGTGCTTACTCGCGTCCGGTAGCACCCTCGTGCATGTATGCCAGTTATCTTGTCGCCAACAGTTCTTGTTCGTTGCAAGTGAAGATGGTGTGCAATTTTCAGGGCTCATTGGTCGCCGAGTCGTCCAGCCCGGACTTTGCCGATATCAAACGTAAAGGGTCAAAGTGGCATTCTTTTCTCACGCTTATCGTCCACTTCAACTTTTCTTTCTTTGAAGTCTT
The DNA here is from genome assembly GCA_001020605.1 of Schizopora paradoxa. Lineage (NCBI taxonomy): Eukaryota > Fungi > Basidiomycota > Agaricomycetes > Hymenochaetales > Schizoporaceae > Schizopora > Schizopora paradoxa. The sequence goes on from KQ086042.1 coordinate 67,043, forward strand.
TCAAGTTCTACGTCTTTGTCGTCAATTGGATTGCAACGATAAGTATGAGAAGATTGCGTGTTCCTGCGCGCATTTTCTTCTATCGGGTACTATTGTACTCGAAGGCAATTAGGGTGATGAGGTACGTAACCTCAGATTGTAAGAATCTTTAATTTTGCTCTCGGTTTCGCTCCAGCTGAATCATGGGGTCTGATTATAGTACTCTTCGAAAAACCTCTTTCTAAGCTGGTATCTGTCAGTTGAATCACAATGGAATGTTTCACTGCTAGTTCGTCGGTTCCTTACTGGAATCGTCCGCGGCGCAGTCCCACAAATACTCCTTGTCCCTCGTGCCGAAGGCTTTTTATATTGTGTTACGCAATGGCATGGGAGCAACAAGGTAGAAACACCCTCTCTAAATCCAACGGCTGTCGAGTTGACTTTTGCCTAGTTAGCATCGTGACGACACGCTGGCGCATCGCGCTGTAAAGTGGGTAATAAGAAGCCTCTAAAGCCCATTGTCTGATCAGTTGACTCAGGGTTCTGTACTTGTAGATCCAAGCCCGTCAGCGGAACTTCGTACTCGTCGCCATGTCCTTCAAGATGCTCGTCAGTATCTGTGCTATTGCGATATCCTTTCTAGTCGTTCGTGTACTTCAGCGACGTTCGACGCTGTCCAAACGCCTTCCGTATCCACCTGGACCGAAACGATTACCTATCGTTGGAAATTTCTTTCAGATACTATCGCGGTATCTTTGGGAGAGTGCAGTTGAATGGGGAAAGGAATACGGTATGTTCTGCGAACTACCTAGACGATACTATAAATTGACGTGCTGCGGTAGGCGACTTGATATACCTGGAAAACATCGGTCAACGAATACTGGTTGTTAATTCCTATGAGGACGCCAAAGAGCTTCTTGTTCGCAGATCTGCAATAACTTCATCAAGGCCACATTTTACTATGACGATTGATCTGTAAAGAATTCAGTCTATCACCATAGGATACTTATCTCAACCATTCTCATAGGGAACATTGGGATTGGAATACGACCTTTGTTCCATACGGCGAGAACTTTCGGAAGCACAGATCTCACCAGCAGCGCTTCATCGGATCCCCGGAAACGCTTGACTACATGGACGTTCAGCTGACAAGAACTCGTGAGACGATGAAAGCTATTCTAGACGACCCGGAAGAATATGGAGCCCATATACAAAGGTATGACTATTCTTCAAAATTATCTACCTTACAAACAGACAGCTCATGCGTATCAACCACCCAGTCTACCAGGATCCGTCATCCTCTTGAATGTTTACGGACACCAAGGTACGGTCTCGCCTCTGCTCAGGACGAGTTTCTGAAGTGAATCTCAATTTAGTCGAAAAGAACGATCCCTACGTAGACATCGGAAAACTGGGGGTTTATTATACTGTGAACTCTCAAAGCTACTTGTTTCTAGATGTGCTTCCATGGCGTGAGTATGGCTATTTCCCTCCCCTTATTGCCACTCAACATCCATCTACAACAGTGAAGTTTATCCCTGAATGGTTTCCTTGGGTTGACTTTCCCCGAGTGGCCAGAGAGGCGAGAAAGGTGGCTCACGCGATGCGCTATGAGCTGTATGAGCCAGCCAAGGAAAAGAATGTGCGATACATGTCAGCTCGGTTTTGGCCTTCTCTTATTGAATTTTAGGCGCAAGGGACCTTGAAAGAATGCATGATGTCCATGTATCTCTCGGAAAATACACGTGAGGACGGTTCCATACTCGACGAAGACAGCTTTAGTGCTGCAGCCGCGACGCTGTATCTGGGTAAGCCCCCACAGAAAACATCATTGAAAGTCCTATTCGGCTGAAGGATGGTCGTAGGCGGTGTTGATACTGTCAGTTCGGTCGTCTAGATCTGTTTGACTTTTGAATACTTATATGTGCCAGTCAAACTCAGCACTCATGACTTTTTTCCTTCAAATGCTCAAGAACCGAGAGAAACAACGACTCGCACAGAAAGAGATTGACGAAGTGGTAGGGACCGATCGTCTGCCGACGTTCGATGACATGGATCACTTGCCATACGTGCGCGGGGTTTGCGCCGAGATTCTGAGGTGCGTCGATTTTACTATGTAATAAATGCGCCGAAGCTCTCATCCAACCAATTTCTCGCTTCCGACATCAGGATGGCCGTTGTCCTGCCCTTAGGTAAATATTTCTCACAACATAGACCGTTACCTCAAGATTCGACTTCGACAATTGTTATTTCAGTGCCTCCTCATTATACGACCGAGGACGACGAATACAAAGGCTATCTAATTCCTGCTGGTACAATCATCTTCGCGAATTCATGGTAGGATCTTACTTCACAACAGAAATACATCCCTATTGACTGGCAATAGGGCGATGGCGTTCAATCCAATTTATTTTCCTGAGCCACATGAGTTCAAGCCTGAACGATGGCTTTCCCAGTTTGACGAAAAGAGCTGCGAAGGGCCCCGCCCAAACGATTTCCTCTTTGGCTTTGGACGCAGGTGAGCTCTCGAAGTGCCTTCACTGTCGTGGGCAACTCAACGCTGTATAGAGCGTGTCCCGGACAAGATTGGGGAGAGAAAATGGTGAAAAGAGCATTTCGTTCTACGAACTTTCGGTCTGACCTCTGTATCACTTAGCTCTTCATCGCAGTTGTCTCAACTCTAGCCACGTTCAATATCGAACCCGCTATTGGCGAAGATGGCAACCCGATTGCGCCGAACGAAGATTATACTCCAGGATTCGTTAGGTGAGTATCCCTCACTTAGAATCACCAAAAATCAATTGAACATTATACTTTAAAATGCCTTCCAGACAATTAGGGCCATCCAAGTGCAAGATTGCTCCAAGGTCCCCGAAAGCAGCATCGCTTATTGAGAACTCAGTCTTCTCGAAGTAATAATCCTACTTCGAGCAGCAACATAACTTTTCTTCGAACAAGATCAAACTGAAATCACAAGTGAGAATGTTTTGTTCACAGTTGTTTACGCAGCTTCCACGTATGAAATGTCGTTTTGATGGATTCATTATTCATTCGATAAGAGTATGTCCGCTGTCAAGAACGCAGTGACATCATGCCATGGTGGGGATCAAAAGGCTTCTTCGCGAACTTAAGGTCAGAGACGGCGACCTCGATGCACCAAATTTACGTTTCTTCTCTCTTGATCGCACCAGCTTGTCGGTTTATCATATGAATGGTACGGATTTTAAATGCGCGCTATCCGTATGGGCTTTCGTGAAGCATAGTCACTTCATTCACAGCATGGATCGGATGATTAATGTTCAGAGATACCCATCTATCTAACTTGTAAGTTTCTAACGACTTGGTTATTCGAGAATCTGACAACTTACACAGACTCTCTCATACGACTGGGAAATTATTAGATCTCATGATTTGAGCGGAGCCATCTAAACTACGAGTTGATGCCTGGAGCACAACCAAAAATGTTCATATTGGAAATGTTGACGGCATAAACCCACAGGTCCATGAATACTTGAATTGAAGTATAGCTCCTCGTGCACAAAGTCATTTGAATTGTTACCAAATTGCATGGGAGCGAGACAAGGTGAGCTACACTATCCAATATTATTGTCCACTGAGCTTACTTCCCCTTAATCGTGACGATGCGTTGGCGCAACGCGAGAAAGTCTGTTATATATGTAGAGCTCTTCGACAGATGACGGCCCGTTACGCTCCTACGTACTCACCTCGAGCCAGGTCACTATCCCTCTTGTTCACCTCATGACTACTCTTGATTCCTACAAATTTGCTATTAGTACTGGCTTCGTTGCGGTATCATTGCTGGTTGCTGGCATTCTTCGAAGGCGTTTCGCCCAGCCTAAACAACTTCCATGCCCACCCGGACCCAAACGGCTTCCACTTATCGGGAATTTCCTGCAACTTCTGTCGAAGCCACTCTATAAGGTCTCCGTGGAATGGGGGAAGGAATACGGTTTGTTTTAATTCTGAACTCACCTCGATGAAACATAACGCGGGGCACTAGGCGATCTCATATACCTTGAAAGCTTCGGACAAAAAATACTAATCATCAACTCTTACGAGCACGCAAGGAATTTACTTGATAGGAGATCCTCAATCTACTCTTCGAGGCCACATACGATAATGGCGAACGACGCGCGAGTGATTTCATTTCAATTTGTTGGTTCATGACGCTTATCTCTAACAGCGAGGACTGGGCATGGCTCACGACCTTCATTCCTTACGGCGATATTTTCAAGAGACACAGATCTTATCAGCAGCGCTTCCTCGGCTCGTATCATGCTGTCGATTACAGGGAAATTCAGTTGAGGGAGACCCTAGGACTTCTAAAAGCTATTCTTCGTGATCCGGAGGAGTACGGAACTCACGTCGAAAGGTTTGGGATCACTTTAATAATTTCGTCTGAGTGCTCACCCCGACTCTCAGTCTCCCAGGCTCAGTAATTTTGATGAATGTTTACGGCCATAAAGGTATGACGACATTCAAGCAAATATCACTCGCCGGTACGATTTCGAGGTGATCTGATGTTCCTTCAGTTGAAAAGAATGACCGATACGTGCAAATCGCAAAGTTGGGAGCCAATTATTCAGGCGATGCCGAGGGATACATGTTTTTGGATGTATTTCCTTGGTGTAAGTGTGACATTAATATTCTTATTAAGGATACATTTGGTTGCAATCCTGACCGTCGTGTAGTGCAGTACCTTCCGGAATGGTTCCCATGGGTGGACTTTCCTCGAGTGGCCAGAGAAGCCAGAGAGATATCTTACGCGATGCGATATGAACCTTACAGAGATGCGAAGAAGAAATTCGTACGAGATTTATACTTTTTTTAATTTCTTTTTAGATGTCGTTGACACACCGCCATGAAGGAACGCGGCGATTTGAAAGAATGCATGACATCTGTTTATCTCGGAGAAAACACTCGCGAGGATGGCTCCCTTGTCGATGAGGATGTTTTCCTTGCAGCAATAGGAACTCTTTATATGGGTCTGTCTCCTTGACATCATCAATAAATTGAAATTCACGTCCGCTTTCAGGTGGAGTCGAAACCGTGAGTTTAGAAATGACTTTCAAGGGGATAAATTGTAACTCCATATGGACTCAGTCTGTGTCCGGAATTATGACATTCTTCCTTCAAATGCTTCAGAATCCGGAGGTGCAACGAGCAGCGCAAAAGGAAATAGACGAAGTCGTAGGGACCGATCGCTTGCCGACATTCGACGACATAGATGCACTGCCTTACGTCCATGGTGTTTGCTTCGAGGTTTTCAGGTACGTTGCATTGTTTGGTAGGTTGTCAGGCTGCATTTGAGATCTTCGCGTCCAGACTTGCTGCAATTATTCCTCTTAGTGAGTGTTGTCGAATTGTTCGAGACTTCCGTGACCATGAATAGTTGTTCCGCATTACACGACCGAGGAGGATGTGTACCAAGGCTATCGTATCCCGGCAGGTACATCTGTGATCACCAATGCATGGTGAGAGACCGTAAATACTCTTCTTCACCCCCTCGTTGTTGAACATGCGGCAGGGCGATGGCGAACAACCCAGATTATTTTCCTGAACCACTCAAGTTCAGGCCTGAACGCTGGCTTCCCCAATCTGATGCGAAAATCGTTCAAGGTCCTCGTCCGAACGATTTTATTTTTGGCTTTGGCCGAAGGTAGGTCATTCTTATATCCTTTCTTTCTTCTTACCTATTTGTTAGGGCTTGCCCGGGACAGGAATGGGCGGAGAGACTGGTAACACGGCTTCTTGTTATTTTGGTATATTACTGCTTACATATTCCTGCAATCCACAGATATTTATCGTCACTGCCTCGATTCTGGCCACGTTCAATATTGAGCGTGCGATTGGTGAGGATGGCAGTCCCATTGCGCCAAACGAAGAGTATTCTCTGGGATTCATCAGGTGAGCACAGTCGGATTGGTTCAAGAGTGAAAAGTTGGCGACGGACTTGTACCGATGAATCTCATAGACAACTGAGGCAGTCCAAGTGCAAGATCACTCCGAGGTCTCCCAAAGCTGCCTCTTTAATTGAGAATTCCTTCCAGTGAAGATGGATTTATGAATTGCATGTACGTTCATGCAGGAGCCAATCTCTTGTCGTGGAGTGAATGAACTATTGGCGGACTTGGTGCTTCACTCCACGTAATGAAATCCGGAGTCGTGTCGATACCTCATTCTGCGCAAATATCGGAAATTATTGCTATAATGACTATGCTTCTCCGGTCATGAAGAAGAGAATGAATCAGAGGCGGCGGTGCGTTCGCAGACCGTTTTGGCCAAAGAGCCGGGGACATTTCACGCGAGAAAGAAAAGCCCCTCATACACTTTGCATGTCCCCCCAAAAAATCAGTTGCTCTTGACGCCTCGAAGTATGAAAAAACCTGTGATACCGGTACTCGGTCAAGACCTGCGTATATGCGCCAGGAAATTGCAGTACCGCATTGCGCAATTATGTCTCACAAGCCCCCATTTGGCACTGGCCACGAGCGATCGCTGCTCGTCGTTGTCTGCGGCGACGACGCTGCTTTGCTCTCTCACTCGTACGACCACCGCGACATCGGGCGTCGTTGGTTTGCTCTTGGGTTCATCGCCAACGTCAATATAGCGAATTTGCGCAGTTTCTAGACACCTTGGCCAACTACGCGTCGGGGGCCGCAGCTGGAAGGTTGTCCATTAAAACGCACAGCGACCATGGCCGATGCCTCCGCCGCCGAAACCGCCCCTCCTACCGAAATCCAAAGACCTGCCCCCCAACACATGTCAGACGCAAACGCGCAAGCTCTGCGGGAATCGCGAGAAGGAGTTTGGTTTCTGAAGACCATCGTGTTCCAGGCACAACCAAAGAAGATCATAACTCAGAACTATAATGGGTGCGTGCGTGCCCATGGGCGAGAATTCATCCATACCTACCCGGGATTCTGACCAACTTTTGGGTCTTTGGAATTTCTGTTGCATGTACCGCGATCGATCTACAGGCCATGCTCATTCATTGCGATTTGTAAGTAAAGTTCATCAGCCAACGATTCGAATTCCATCTTCTAATGGCAGAAGGCAGGCAACATCCTCATTCTTCGTGGTGACATCGAGATACTGCCTCCAGAACGCACCTCAGTGTCATATGAGTTCTTATCGCAACTTGTGGGGGAGTACCTCTTACGGGCTTCTCCAGAAGTGGACCTTTCCGCGGCCCTTACCATGATGCCATTAACACAGAGTGCGTATCCCATCCCCGCCGTATTCCCAAGATTACATGCGGATCGCAGACGACGGTACTGATGTTCTATGTCCGTTGCATTGCATGACATCGTGAATGCCACAGAGGGCATGGATTTGAACCCATTATTCACGTCCCATGACGCTTTTCGACCTGCTGGGGATGCGGGTGCATTGAAACTCTTCGAACAAGCACGCATTAAACTCGTTCATGGGTGGCTCGTCGACCCGGGAAGTCCCGAACATCGTGTTATATCCACCACAGAGGATTATGACAACAGCGTGAATCTGATTGTTGCGGCCGATGACTTGACTCGAGGTCAACTCGTAACGGACGAGAGGACCGAATCGGACTTGCCTGGTCAGAGCAGTGCGGGCCCCTCAAATCCTGCTGCTCGTGAAATTATTAGTCTCCCTCCAGAAGATCAGCAGAAGGTTGAAGACGGTGAGGAAACCTTGTATTCGCGAGTCAACTTTGTTCGCTGACGATATCATCGTGTTTCGTGCATGTTGTGACGTCTTCCACACGCTGTCAATCCCTGCGAATATCAATCCGAATTATTACGCTCGAAAAGCTATCGCCGTCCGCAACTTTCTGGACAATACGAGTTCGCAACTGACTTATCACGGCCTCTTCACACTAATTTCTGCTTTGCCGCCCGGTTCATTAGTCGCGCTATTCCGAAACTCCCATTTATCTGTCCTTTACAAGCGACCTCGCCAACCTCCACCTCAGTCTTCCGGATCAGTTGACGAAAACTCCGAAGGGCAAGAACCAAATGCGACGTCAGAGGATCCCGTCGGGGGGGAAGACTCATCATTGTATTCTCTAGTCACCGACGTCGTCTTCCTCCACGAATCTTCAGTTGTATGGGAACGACTGGAGGATGTAGATGGTGGATCGACGAGCTTTGTCGACGCTGACTTCATCCGATCGAGCCCCGCTGGAGGGGATTTCGCAGGACACACCGCGGAGAGTGCTCTTCGTGCAATGGAAGAAGCAGAAGCTGCAGCAAGGTCTGTCATTGACCCCGCAGAGCAAGCGTTGAATGAAATTCCTTTTCTTTCGAAGTCTCATTTGTCCTTCGATTTACGCAGCCAAGAGCTCGCAAGACAATTGCAGGCGGAAGAGGACGCACGAAGCCATGAGTTGTACGCTCAACGCCAGCTTCGCGAGCACGAAAGCCGCCAACGACAAATACGCGACCAGCAGCAACGGGATGGCCAACATCTCCTTTCAGGAGACATTGCGAGAGAGGGTCGAAACGATTCGGAAAGGTTTTTCCAAAGTCAACAACAGCGACCGCAACCCGTGAAGATGAAGAAGGATAAATCTTGCGTCATCATGTAGAGTTGGGAATAAGTTATCATTTTTTGCTATTTTTACACGACACGTAGCTGTAGGACTTGCATATGGAAGGGTACTAAGTTTACTAAGTTCCCCGTCATCATGTACTTTACTAATGGTGTATATTTGTACAAATTTCCCTGCATTGTGAATATCAAAGAATACCAAATGACTTCTTGTTAGCTCTAGATCGTAAAATGGGTTCGTTATGCGTGACATCCGCCCGCGTTGCGGCGCTCTTTCATCTTCTTCACCTCGTTCATGAGTGGGGTCTTCCCTCCGAGTGACTCGACGAGTTCCTTATGCTGAATCCACCAATTCGACTTAGCTCGCCTGTTCTTCATGTCGGCATGGTCGACCATCTCCTGGACGGGCGTCAATTCGACGCGCGAGCTCTGGATAGTGATGACAGCTGCACTCTCGTCGGGTGCCCGACGCTTGTGCTCAGGCTGGTTGCGGAGAGCGTCGTGGTGCTTTTCGAGGAACGCCATGCACTTGAGAGAAAGACGGACCGCGCGAGCGCGATCCATGGGAGAGGGAATGCCTCCCTGCAACGTATGCCCGAGGGATGCCAAACGGGAATCGAAAAGTTCGCCGCCCTCCTCCTGTAACATCTTCGAGAGGAACTCCGTCGTATACACGGTGGACGCCGCCTCGTTCCTAACAGAGATAAGGATAACGAAAAAAAGAGGGGACAGTCAGCATCACGTCACACAACAAGAACGTGGCGAGCCCGTGAAAAAGAAACGAAAGGCTCGCGGAGATGGAAATTTCAAGGGATTGAATCGAAAATTGAATGAGATCTACCTGAGGATCAAGCGGCCCTCACTCCGTCCCTTCGCGTCTAGGCTGTATCGAAGCTTCAAGAACTCTACGTCTCGTCGCAGAGCGTCTAACGTTATCCCGCTCTCGGGGGTATACACGCTGACCGCGCCGACCTGCACCCTCAATTATTAGCGCGCCTGCACTCCCACCGCCACCACGGGGATAGCGGAAGGCACCGAAGCAAGATAGCACTCACAGCAAGGGCCCCCATCGTCGCGATGTATCCGCACTTGCCGCCTTGCGTCTCGACAACAAATACACGATTGCGGCTCGCAGAAGCACTTTGCTTGATGGCGTCACAGGCGTCCACAAGGGCGTTCAGACTCGTGTCGCACCCTAGACTAAATTCCGTAACGGGCACGTTGTTTGAGATGGTAGCCGGCAGATGCACCATCGGGATATGAAACTGGGGGTAGTGTTGTCTAGCTTTGTCCAGGATCAACAACGACGTGAACGCCTCAAAGCCGCCGATGAGGAAGAACGCGTCGAATTTGTGCTTCTGGAATTGCGACGCGACGGCGCCGATGTCCATGTCGGGCAGCGCGCGGTTCGTGCCAAGTTCGGAACCGCCTCGCACCATCCAGTTGTCCACGCGCAACCAGGAAAGTTCCTCAAGATTGTCTTCGAGTAATCCTTTGAAACCGTTGTGGATGACAAGCGGCTTGTGCCCTCGGCGGATACAATATCGAACGGCGGCGCGGGTCGCAGCATTCATGCCTCCTGCAGGCGCACCCATGCTACGGGATGATAAGTAGAAGCATCGCAAATATAATGGTGGAAACGAACTGTATAATGGCCACGCGCATCCGCTACCAAGGCTGAATGTAAGCATGACGTTTCCACAACATGACTTGATGATACTCACCTGGTCCTTAGGTAGGCGTTTTGTGTTGTCCAAAGCGGAGACGGCAACGAAGCCCTCCAAGCCTTCGCAGAATTCGGGGTCACGTAAAGACATGGCTTTTTCGAAGTCCTTGTCCTTGATGGCGACAGCTACCGATTGGGTCTTTGCGAGAGTAGTTAGCTGGATGCGCTTGCAAAATCGTGTAGGAATTTCTGAATACCATTTTCACTGCTTCAACTAATGGAACTCTTGTTATTTTATTCTCGTGCATCCCGATCATATACGAAGGAGTTTCTGGAGTTGCCTCCAGCAACGCGTCAACGGCTTCGACACCTTGTAAGGTTGGCTGGAAACTGTCATCATATGGAACCGAAACGATCAGTATGAGTCTTACCAAAATGCGGTCCCAAGCACAAGGGCGGCCTCCTCGCTGTGTATGGCCAAGACAAGTGACTCGAGTATCCAAGCCAAGTCGTTCGGATAAGACGGTTTTGACGTCTTCGGCGCGAATGGGATTCAAATCCGCATCGTGAGCGCCTTCTGCAACAATGACGATGGTGGTACGCTTCCCGGCTTCTCGGTGCTATATCTATGATAAGTATTCAATATTAACGAGGGCAAGGAGCGGCTTACGCGATGGATATTGTCGCACATTTCGTCCTCCCAAGGATGTGCCTTTGGGGGTCGTTCCGGAATGAAGATGAAGTCGGCGCCGCAACTTGAAGAAGATCAATCGCAATTCATGATATGCACTTTTACCATACCTAATTCCTGCCATTAGAGCGAGCCAGCCACAATGCCTACCCATGACCTCCACAACAAAAGCTCGAGAGTGCGAGAACGCCGTCGAGTTGATGTTGTCCATCGACTCGCAGATACGGTGTAAAGCAGTATATGCACCAATCGTGGTGTCCGTCATCGACATGTCGTTGTCTATCGAACCAACAAGTCCGACGATCTTGAGGTGAGCGTAATAGTTGGCTTGCGTCTCGGTGATGTCCCCTAAAAGAATTCATAAACTGGTCTTGCAGTATTACAGATTTGCGAAATCATACCTGATGCTTTGAGGTCGGATACGAGGCTCGGCCATTCAGATCTGAACAAGTCAGCTCCTGTGAGCGAGCCATCTCCACCGCATACAGCCAAAGCATCAATGCCTTCGTGAATCAAGTTTTTCGCAGCGGATAGGCGGCCTTCTCTTGTTCGGAATGCAGCAGAGCGAGCTGTGCCTATAAGGGTTCCTCCCTTAAAGTCCTTCGTGAATAACTATGAATCTCTGATAGTGATCGCCACATTACCTCTGCGAACCAACCTCGGACATCATCCCAACCAACCCGAATGATATATCGCCCTTTGAGACTCCTTCCACCTGGGTGGTCCATGGCGTCACCCTCACCCTCCTTGAGGAGTGTACCATCTCCGTAGCGAAGATTGCTGATGAAGCTCGTGTCGTCGAGCAATTCCGTATGGCCATTCAAATCGTGTTTGTTGAAAGACACTTTCCGTTTGAACGTTGGGGCGTCGGCGTTTCCTCTTACTAGACCTTCATAACCCTCTCGCACAACGAACATCTCGCATCCTCTAGTTCGCCACCATGCTCAGTGATTGCATGACGAAATATAGGACGGAAGTACGCACTTGGTAATCCCATACTTGACGATGGCGCGCACAACTGCGTTCATGCCAGCGCTGTCGCCTCCCGACGTCAACACAGCGATCTTTGTCTTGTGTTCCTCCGACATCCTGAACGATGAGCACGTCCGCAACGATGACGAGGAGTTCGATGGTGAAAGTTGTTGGGGAACGTCAAATGAAGCCAAGGTTGCAGCCAAAAGTATATACGGCTTCGGAAGCACGGTCGTCGGAGTTCGGATGCCAGTGACGCGACGCGACCGCTGCCGACCCTACGTTGTCAACGACGTCCACGACATCGAGCGCGACGACGAGCTCAGTGGCCACCGTCGTCGACGAGTAACCCAATATGGTACACCACCGCATCAACGAACGCGAAACCCAACCGAATAAGCACATAAACTTCATAACGCCCCTCCGGATGCCTCAGATGCCACCACCTTTCTCGGAGGAAGATGCACGGCAGCTCTTGCGGGCTTTGGCAGCGCAGGTGCGGCCTATCATGAAGAACCATGGATTTGAAGTGAATAGCTTCGAGGAGGTGCGTCGCTGGATGTGTTGGGGCGGGTCAGTGCAGACGTTCATTTCTGTTGTGACAGTACGAGTACAACCGTGTGTTCGCAGGCCGCAATTGGGAAGCGGGCGAAGTTGTAGGTGAGATTGTTCCGTTTACGCTTCAGAGGGGATTGATTTCAGTTCTCAGAGCTTGTCCTTCGAAATGCCGACGGAACGTTTGTTTCCATTCCATGGCTTATGAGTACGCTCTGTCACGAGGTTCGCATCTTTCATTCTCCTCTATCCTATTTACATTTCTAACAGGTATTATATAGCTCGCGCACATCAAACACATGAACCACGGTCCTGACTTCCAAAAGTTATGGGCCCAGCTTCGACGAGAAGTCAAAGCCCTTCAGGACAAGGGGTATTATGGCGACGGATATTGGTCGAGTGGGACTCGATTGGCGGATTCCGCACCGATCGGCGGTCAAGGTGTGGAAGAAATGGATTTACCAGAATACGTTGTAAGTATTTGGCCAACTCTCCAATTCTTTTGCTTACTTCGTATTGTAAGTGCGGAGGCGCGCAGAGGCGCACTCGGCCAAAGTCAATGAAGCGCAGGCGTCAATATACATCTTCTGAAGCTGGTCCTAGCAGAAAGAGAAGAGGGCCGAAACCAGGGGCTCGCGTCCGCGCTAAGGGCAAATTTAAGGGCGAAGGTCAGGCTCTGAACGCAGATATCAGCGACGAGGAAGAGAAAAAGAAAGGGACGGGGTTCAGGAAGCAAGCAGGAAGGTTGGTTCCTCCAGTATATGTCCAGGTATATTGCTCATATTACACGTAAGCAAACGGGCTCGAGAGGAGCGAGCATTAGCGGTGGAGAAGCGCATGCGTGCCCTCCAAGGACTTGCCGCCAAAGAGGAAGACGCCGGAGAGGATCAAGGCGAAAGTTCTGATACGGAACACTACTCGGAAGGCGAAGAGGCTATCCCCGAAACCGACGAAAATAGGCTCAAGACGATGCGAGAGAGTATGAAAGACAATGACGAGCTCAACAACATGCGACAGTTCATGCGACAATTCCTCCAAGAGAATTCTACTCAGAAGGGGAAAGCGAAAGCCAGTGGATCTGACGTGCCGTTTATCGAGATTCCCTCTGACGATGACGGCATAAATGAAGATTGCTGCATACCCTCCACTTCAAATCCTGTCGTATCGAAAGTGGAATCTAGAGATGTTAGATCGCCAGTCAAAGCAGCGTCAAGCGTCTCCCGTTCGGAATCAAAAAATGACAGAGCGAAGAACTCGCTCCAGCTTGGTGAAATGGTAAAAGATGAAATCACATTTCGTCGACGAGAATCTCTGGGTTTGGTGGGTGAACGAAAACTCGGCGCAGACCCGTCGACGTCGAGCATCGTGACTAAAGAGATAGCGAACAAACAAAATGCTCCTTCATTATCATCATCGACGAGGACATGGACTTGTGAAGTTTGCACATTGTGAGTTCACGAAGTTAAAATCTGATGTGTGGGACGTATTTTACATACATTTCCAGAGACAATGCGCCTTTGTACGTATGCTGTGATGCTTGCGGAAACGAGAGAAGACAGTAAAAGTACTTGAATTTGAAAAACAAAAATGGAAACAAAAGATAACAGAGTTGCGATCTAGAATATTGCAGCGAGACCATACAAGAAAGAAAGTCGTAAATGTCGTTACAGTCATAATGTCATGAGGTCATGAAGTCATAAAGTCAAAGGTCATGATAGTTCGTAAGTGATCGTAAAAGTCGTGAAAACGTAATGTCGATAAAACCAAGTGATGCAAAAGCAAATCTAAGAAAAAATTGTGTGATTTAGACGATAAAAAGGGAGGAAAACAAACAAAGAAGTCGTACCAATTTATGCTGTGGGCAAAATAGAGTCTGTCTCATCCGTATCAGACAACAGATCGCTTTCGAGCTCGGAGTCGTATTCAGAGTCGAAATCGAACTCCGAATCGGTGTCGGTGTCCGTCTCTTCTTCAGTGTCTGTTTCCGTGTCGAGATCGGAGTCAGATTCGGAGTCCGTCTCCATATCGGTGTCGGTCTCAGTGGGAGTTGGGAGAGGTAAGTCCGTCCCCGTGCTCGTTGCGTTGTGGTGGATGAGGCTGCTGATGGCAGAGTAGAGGTTGCTCAGGCCATAGATGTGGAAGCCCGACGCCGACGTTGTCGTCGACTCCGGAATTTCATAGTCTGAAGTGTCGGTAGGGATGGAAGGGTCGAAAGATGTTGACGAGCCCGACTCGGAGATCGTGAGTGTGATGTTTGATAGCACGAGCGGGGAGGCGACCGCGTAAGCGGCGAGAGAGGCGAGGACGGCGGCGCGAGCAAACTTCATCGTGAGCGTACTGAATGAGTGATTGTGAAGTCTGATAGAGAGTTTTTTGGTACTTATACTTCGGAGCGCTGAGCGACTCGTCGGATTGCGACAGCCCTTCGGGTATGGAGCGACAAGCCTTGAGTCGGGAGAGCTGTCAGAGGGTTTGGAGTTCCGAGCGTAGGATCTCCACCTCAACCGAAACGGGGGAAAGGAGGATGTCTCTGGATGCTCGGTATGCTTCCGGTGAGGTGAGACATATCTTCGAGTTGACAGGGAAATTACGTTGGGTAGATCGACGCCTTCGATAATGTATCGGGTGGTGTTTTCTCGTAAGTCGATGTGAAGCGCAGCGAGGAGATCGATGAAAATTTTGCTAGAGGTTTGCGATGAACCGGGATCGAGGTGGGGAAGTATTCGAATGTCTGGTGTAGCCTTGGAGTCGCCAAAAACCCTCCTCTCTTCAGCTTGTATTTTTGCGACCAGGTCTTTGAAGTAGACGTTAGAGTCCTCGGAGTTCTTTCCAGGGCCCAGGAGATTCAGTGAACGCCGTAGTTTGACGAAAATCAAGCCAGAAAAAAAACCCGCTAGCTGGTGAATGATGTCGACGTCGCGCCTAGTTCAACTGTTCGAGGTCGAGAGGATCGAGTCGCCTTCAAGCAGCTTCCGAATAGATTGTTATTTCGAATAAGCGAGAGCACTTGTCAGGTCTCCTCGATGTGCGGATATCGATCTAACCAATCTGAGTCTCAACTTTTAGATTCCGTCATGATTCCCTTCGTCTCCCAATCGAAGATGAGTTCAGAGAAACTTCCAGATATCGTGACTCCGTGATCCATAGATCGACAGTTGCTTTGCATAATGTCGACACACTGTATGCGCAAAGCAAAGACGTTCTTGCAGAGTTGGCGATTAAAGACTTCAAAGGAAAGCGAGATCCACTGGCAAACGTTGAAAGGCAAAAGCCAAAGAGCCCGGGAATTGCCGAGAAAATGGCTCGAACAATCCCACGCCCCATGTTTGCCCCGAGTGCCGTCGACAACGTGTGCCCATCGTTGCCCACAGCGAGCACGACCACCGCGACACCGTCCACAACGTCGAGCACACCATGGCCCATTGGCAAGCAAACGGCAACCACGTCGCGCCCAAGACGAATACCCCGCGACCGCCCTTGCCACACACCCATGTGAACCCTTACCTCTTGTCACCAAGTACGTCCACGCTCGTCTTCGCCGCTGTATCGCATCGCGCATATTAACCGTTAATGCACGGCGTCCTCGTTCATTTTTGCACCTCTAGTCGACAATGCGAAGACACCCGCTGTCAAGTACCAGGTTATTACGCGTGAAGGGCAGGAGATTGTGGTGAGTGACTCTTTGGTTCTTTGCGTGGGGACGCGATCGAAGGATGGCTTTGCTGACGATGAAACTCTTGTTGGATGGTGAAGGTGGGACGCGTCAAGATTCAGACAGTGAGTAATACCATGATACTATGTGTTAGTGCGCAGTCTGACTATCAGTAAAGCCTGGTGGTGGTCACGCATTCGTCCTTCGTCGATTCGATACGGGCGCTATCAGCCTGACCACTATGTTCCGCGCCGCCTTTCCGAGTGCCCATCAAGACACCGAGAACACAGAGAATCAATGGGTGAAGGCTAATTTCGACAATCGGGACACGAATGGATCTGGCAAAGATCCATCTGCGCGTTTACGACTTGCTGGGACGTGGGTCACTGCTGAGGTCGCTCAGTACCTCGCGGCAGAATACAACCTCGAACATATCATTAGGCCTCTTGCGAATGCTCAGCCAGAATCACATCAGCCGTATCGTCGATCAACGAAGGCTTCTCCGCAGAAGCCTGCGACCACATCTTCCACTGCAACCGCAAGCGATGCGCATCCTAACAAACGAAGGAAGGAATCGTCACCTCTTCCGGTGCCCGAATCAGCTCCTGCACCACCTACTCCCACTCACGTAGATCTACGTACTACAACTGCACCTCGTCGAAGTGGAAGGTCCACAGTCAGTCCTGCACCCTCTCAGCAGTCTCGTGCCTCCAGGACAAAGCCACCATCAAAGCGCACAGCTCAAAGAGTGACGGCCACGTCGACAACGACGACGTCCACTACCATCGTCACTAACGGAAAGGAACCTATCCGTCTTGCCACTCCCGCCGAATCCGACGCGCCTGATTATGACAACGACATTGCGGAGATACCAGGCCCAGATATCAGCGCCGATATCGCTGAGCAGAAGGAGTTGATCGCGAAACTGAAGGCGGAGCGCGACGCTGGCAAGCAGGCGCTCGATGTCGATACTTCAATGGACCCAGACGAACCGGAGGACAGTGGATCTCAATTGAAGCGAAGTAGGGAAGAAGCGGAGAAGCCTCTGCAGTTCGATTTCAAGGAGCCTTCATCGCCGACGACTGAACGTGCCATTGCAACGAACAGCCGTTTGCGTTTGCCAAGACTGGAGCCACAACAGAAGTCGGCTGCTTGGGGAGCTTTGTGGTTCGCCGCTGGACTTACAGCAGCGTACGTGCTTCCTGACTTTAGCTTTCAACGCCGAAGAACTGAATAAACCTTCAACAGTGCGACGATTCCGAGTCTCTTCATGTGATCTTCCTTCCTTTCCTTTCCTTGATTGTCCTCCTATTTTATTTGGATTTCGATGATATCGGCGGTTCTCTTGCAACTTTCTATATCCCTCGATGACAAGAGGTCATTAATACCTCTACGGATTACAATCGTCTCTTACGGAGATTCACGCTTGTGTTTGAAGTTCGCGCCTATTCCCTCGTTTTGTGTGGCCTGTTTGATTATTTGTTTCCTTTTTGTTATTTTAATTGCCTTTTTACCCCTGTTGTTTAAATGAATAAACCCTTTCCGCTGTCGTTCCGTCCGAAATCTTTCTCTGCACATCCATGAGGCTTGTTCCCCCCGTTTTCGACCTAAGCAGAGGTGAGTTTCGATTGTTCGATGGTGCTGTACATTGACGTTCGTCCTCGAAAAGGTCATCACCTTGGGGGTCGAAAATCAAACAAAGAAGCTTACTTTTTGAACTTCCTTCGGAAAAACAAGAACGCACCAAATTCTGAGGCTTTATCCAATAGACTCCCCATTTCGAAAGAAGACATTTTCATGACATATCCTCGCGGCATTTTCGGCCACTACTCTGTCAACCATATCACTCATAATTTTTCTATCTGGGGAGTTCGACTCTTCTGATTCAGGGTGTCTAATGCCTTGTCGATTGAGGATCAACGAACACGGTGAGTTTTGCGAATATTCTCCACATACGATACTAATAGTCAGAATCGATATTGCCAGAGAAGCACCTCGAAAGTGACGAAGATGTCGGGAACGTCCAAGCCGGATGTCCCCCCAAGTAGTCAACGCCTATGTAGACTTTCGGAGATTCTGGTGGATAACCGACGTTTATATCCCTCGAAGGCTGCGCGGCTCGAGGAGTACATTCCCGCACATCTTTGAAAGCTTTCATGAAGAGCTTCAAGACGGCCAGTTTGTCCTCAACCTTGGGAGCATCGAGAGAGAGTCGAAGTCTCAACACCGTGCCAGTGCCAATGGTTGATTATGAGCCCGACTCTAACCTTATTTGATCTTGCAGATCGCAGCGGTTGTACGGGATGTCTCTCCGAAAGATAGAGCAAAAAGGGAGCGGAAAGTCGCATAAATTTTGTGTTGGATGACTTGCAGCGACACGAGCAATTTTGGGGGGCTTGTGGTCATTCGGCATGGTGGTACATCAATACCATCAAAACGAGGAAAATTGTCGTGCTCATGCTCTCCGCCAAACCCATCCTATGAAAATCGTTCAAAGCGTGTGTCGCGACAGAAAACCGCACTTTCAACAGAGACTTTGACGCGAGCGATCAAAGAAGTCTCATCGACGCGAAATTGCAAACTTGGGCAGTGGGAAGCTGGCGGCCCTGATGGTAAAAGCTCAATGGTCAGGATGCGTTGAGGTGCGTAGTAAAGACCTCTATCTCCTCCAACTCCACCCAACTCACCCATTCATTTTCTAGGCCATCGAAGAAGGCTGATATCGGGCCTTAGAACAGTGCACCTGTCAAACTGCGTGGACCCGAATTTGCACAGTACAACACGCATGGGAACCGCTTTTGCCGCCCTGGCCACTTTCGCATTCTTTGGACTAGAAGTGCAACAAAAGAGTGTCAGCTGGTACCCGTGCGACTGCTCTCTGGATGAGGAGTCCTCCGGAGACTTGCAGTGTTCGTCAAGTCGTCGTTATCAGCAGCAGCGATCACGATGCCCGACCTTCAATCCCTCCTGAACAGTGCTTGCTTCATCGTCATTCCTTTGGTTTTCTTCCGTCTAATTCGAGGCCGATTCAAGGTATCTGATGGACTTTCTCGCCCACCTGGTCCGAAGGGCGTTCCTATCCTCGGAAACCTACTACAGTTACCGCCCTCTCGTATGTGGGAGAAGGCTGTCGAGTGGGGGAAAGAATATGGTGCTCATAGATTTACTTGCATCAAAGTAGTTTCACGGACTGATTTTTGAGTCATAGGCGATATAATATATTTGGAGAACGTAGGAAGGCCAATGCTCATACTCAACTCATACGATGATGCAAAGGAACTTCTTTCGAATCGATCTGCGATTTATTCATCCAGGCCGAGTTTAATAATGGCAGTTGAACTGTGGGTCATATATTCTGGACTGTATCGGCGAGTTTGACACGATCAATGTAGCGAAAGATTGGATTGGATTACGACTTTCATCCCCTACGGAGATCTGTTTCGAAAACATCGAGCGTTTCAAGCTCACTTCATGAACTCCTTCGAGATGCTCAATGTTTCCGAGGTGCAGATAAGTGAAACCCACGCGATGTTAAAGGGGTTCTTAACAAGCCCGGGTGATTATGCAAAACATGTCAATCGGTAAGGATTAGTAACTACATTTCGAATAACAGGACGGTGATCCTAGCTCCGTCAGGCTACCGGGTGCGGTGATAATGATGAACCTATACGGTTACCAAGGTAAGCATATTATCTTGGAGCTGATAGAATATCATGTCTGACTTCAACGTCAGTCGAGCGAGATCGTGACGATCGTTATGTGGGATTAGGAATAACCGCTGTCCGCTACGGGGGCGACTCTGAGGAATACTTCTTTCTGGATTTCCTCCCATGGTGTGAGTGAAGTACCCTCTTTGCGTTCCGGCTGATATAGATGTTACTTCAGTGAAGTACATCCCCGAATGGTTCCCATTTGTGGAGTTTCCGCGGGTTGCCAAAGAGGCGAGGCAGATCTCTCATGCGCTGCGCTTCGAGTTGTATGAGGTAATTAAGAAGAAAATTGTACAGTCGAACTTGTCATTACGCATAACTTTCTGTAGACGTCGTTTCCCATGCTTAACGACTGATTATGCATTGCAAGAGACTCGGCCGAGAAGGCCGAACATATTACATTTATATAAATAATTTACTTATGCTTGTGACAGAGGAATTGTAACGTAGCTGGGTCATTGCTGTTGGGGAGGATGTCAGTAGCACTTGTCTCCTTGATTAGAGGAGCTGTTCTTGGTGTCTTCTTCAGCCGTTTGACAGGGAAAATTGAGCTAGAGAGGTTGGAGAGCGTGAGTTATTGATGAAATTGATGAGAACTCAGCGGCATGATCGGCAGCATCTTCAAAGTGCTGCCGGGGTTCTGTGAAGAGCACGAGA